>CM046947.1:80236122-80534125 GCA_025698515.1 Gossypium sturtianum
TATTTTATATTATCAGTATTTTGGGATTTTATTGATGTAATAAGGGCCTCTTTGGTTTAAATTACTCTATTTATTAAAGTTGAAGTTTACACTACACTTAGTAATAATTTATAAAAAGATTCATATTATAGCAATCGATAATAATGTTTTAAATTCAGGAATTTTCAACAAGCTTATATTATTTATTAAATGGACACGATTTCCAGAGATAATAAATTTTCAAGTTTAACTCTAAAGTCAAAGATTTCCAACCGTCTTTCCCAATGACATAACCAGATTCGATCGTAGTGAATGGGCGGGTTTGGGGATGTTCTGATTTGGTATCGAGCCGGTTCAAAACTCGGCTTTGAGGTTTTGGGTCCAAAACCTTTTCAAAATGGGCTTTCAAAAATATGGGCTTTTAAGAAATTTTTCAGTTATTCGGCATGGCACTGTACCTCAGGCCGAAGTCCACCAGGTAAGTACTTCGGACTTTTGAAGTGATTTGTTTGTTTGAATTGTTATGGGTTTATTTGGGCTCGTAGATTAGAGTATTAGGGCGATTGGACCCTAGGGACTAGTCTACTCAAACACATGCATAAGACTTAAGGTTACTAAACAAACCTGTGAAATAAGTCGCCGAGTTAAGGTGTGGCAACCATTGTGCGCATGTCTAGGAGTGGATCCGGAAGAGCCTGGTACTTAAGCAGTCCTCGTGACTCACCTCCTCTTCGCGAGAGAATCCCTGCAGTGCGTAGCTACGGTTCACCTTAACCAAGAGGACTTGTTCATAGGCTAAACCAGTTATTAAAACCCGAAAGGGAATTAGTCTTGCTATTTTTAAAATTCCCTGTTTTAAAATTTTCAACTCTACTCCTTGGGTTTGTAAGCTCTAAATCAGATTTTGGAAGATGTTTTCTCGATTTGCAAAATTACCAAAAATACCCCTGTAGGAAAATGACGAAATTACCCCTGGGTAGGAAGGAAACTTTGATTGATCGAAAGAACTACTCTCGGAAACTTCATTGCATAAAATTGCTCGTGGATAAAACAGTGAAACAATAATTTCTAAGTCATAAAACTTTCTAAACAGATTAAATCGAAGCGCTAGAGATGAGTTCTAGGGGACGCGGTAGAGGAAGAATGACAGCTTCGGAACCAGTAGGGTCTGGCTATGGGTCAGAAAGCGAAGTGCCGCCAGCAGTGGATGTAGAGGAACAAGATCCGATAAGTGAAGAGAACGCAGTGTCGCAGGCTATGTTACGCGTGCTTCAGCAAGTGGCAAGAGCTAGTAGGGGAAATGGAGCTCGGAAGTCAGTGCCCGAGAGGCTTAGGTCTAACTGGGTGAAGTTTTTAGGGAGTATCTGGAGTGGCCCCGAACGTAGTGAGTATTGGCTAGAAGGAGTCGAGAGAATTATGGACGACTTGGATTGCGCCCCAGAGGAAAAGCTAAAAGGTGCTGTTTCGCTTCTTCGGGATGAGGCTTATCGTTGGTGGCTCACTGTCAAACAAGGTGTACCGGCAGATCGATTGGATTGGGACTACTTTAAGGAAAAGTTTGAAGGAAAATACGTTGGAGCAAGCTACTTAGATGCGCAAAGGAAGGCGTTTCTAAACCTGGTGCAAGGAAATAAGTCGATAGCGGAATCTGAGCGAGTTTGTGCGGCTAAGTCAATATGCTAAGGGAATTGTGGCCACTTGACTATGAGAGGTGCGTCCGGTTTGAAGATGGATTGCGAGATGAGCTTGAGTCTTGATCGCTCCGCAGAGGGAAGAGACTTCGCGGTGCTAGTGGAGAAAGCTCGTATAGCCGAAGAAGTTAAGAGGACGGTAGGGGAAACCGAGAAAAGAATAGGAACGAGAATAAGAGAAGTATTGGACCATCAGCATCGTTTGGTAATGTCCAGAAAAGACCAAAGATCGAGAATCCTGTAAGTGCACTTGTACCAATGGATCGGATTTGTCTACGTGCTCGATGTGGAAGACCTCACACGAGGAGAGTCTTTGGGGAATAGTAAAGAATGTTTCGGTGTGGATCTAAGGCACATCGGTTAAGAATTGCCCTCAAGCGACGAGGGGTCGTGGTTCAAGTCATGGAAGGAATGGTTCTAGTCGGAGTCAACCAAGGATGTGATTCTAGGTAAGCTCCTTTGCTTGGGTACTTGCGTTAATTACTTTGTTTGCTTATAGGTTAGCCTTTCTGTGTTGCTAAGAGAGGCGTCTCGAATTTTGAGCGAATTTGGAGATTGTGTAGGCAACGATAGCCTTAGTAAGATCGAGAGTGCGCAGCGTAAGCGTAAGGTGGTAAAATAGGTTGTATGGACGTTTGTTAGTAAAGTAATTTCGAGGACGAAATTATTTTAAGGAGGGTAGAATTGTAATACCCTAGTTTTAGGGGTTAGATTTTTGGTGCTTAGCTCGGGTGTTGGCACACTCTAGTGTGTGGTTGGGTAAGTTTTAGGAGTCCTGAGAACCCTAGGTGGTGGTAGGTTGCCTTAGAAAATTTTTAGTTTTAGGGGTTAAAAGGGGAGCTTGGCGAGGGGTGTCTTAAGAGAATTATTTGGGAGTTTATGACACAAGAAATGAGCTGGTGGAGTGGCAGGATAGGCGCCACTAAGGCCTTGTGTGTGTGACGCCATTTTGCGTGGGGAGGAGGCTCTCAGTTCGATTCGCAAGAGCAGCAGATGGGCATTCTTTTTTGCGTCATCTTGGTGGGGTGGATGGACGGTTTGAAAGGCTTAAAAGGTGGAGAAGACTTGGTCATTTTTTTGAATTTGGCTAGGTAAAAGTTTGACTCATTCAAACTTTTGAATGGGTGGAAAGGAGATATTTTAGGAGGATGTTGGGGACTATTTTTGGGGGTTGGAGCTTGGCCTTTTAGTATAAATAGGGGGAGTGCTCATTATTCATTCACCATCTGCCTTCTCTCCTTTCTTCTTCTCTCACATTTTCTCCAAGTGGCCGAACCCTCCACTCTCCTATTTCCTTTCCTTTTCACTTCAAAACCAAAAAGTACACCCACACCTTTCTTTCTCCTCTCTTTGGTTGAAACCAATGTTCCCTACCCCTTGATTTAATTAATAGCCGAATCTACATCCATCACCCCTTTTGCCGAATTTCCTTCTCTCAACTTGATAGCACTTGGGCGAATGTTAACTTAGATCTTTTCGGGTTCCGTGATCGAGATACTTGGGGTTTTAGTGGTTGGCCAAGCCTCCAGTTGTAGTGATCGGTTTGATCAAGTGGAGGTAAGGTTATTTATTAAGGTTAAATGCTTAAGTGGTGTTTTGAGGTTAACTGTTTACTGATTAAGCTTTTGCATGGAGGCCACAACCGATCAGAGTGGGCAAGGGAAGGTCCCTATTAGAAGTTTAAGAAAGAGCGGTTTCTGCTGTACGAGATTGGCCACCAGGGTGTAGGCCAGCAGCAGAAAACGTTAAGCATATAGCCGTAGTTTCGCTAGACGATAGCATCGAGGAGCGAGAGTCTAGAACTCCTAGTAGTAAGGTGTGTAACTAACCCACTTTGTTTCCGGGTTTTATGTGTTATATGTTTTGCTAACAAGTGCGATAATAAATGTGCCTTATATACCCCTAAAGGGTATAGCGATGATCAGGTTAGTATCGAACCTGTTACAATGTGATTACTTGCTTGTATATGAGTATGTCTATGGATATTAATAAGCATGTGCATGCATTATCATGATTATATTTTATGTGGCATGTGCATGGGTGGGATATGAAAAGAAGATGCGGGTGTACTTGAGTACGTGGTTGATGTCGACTTTGTGCTACATCGTGGATTGGCGTATTGATCGAGGTCGCGTTGTGGATCTTTGCGATTTGGTTCGCGTGGTTACCTTGATTGATATGAGCTTTATGCCATATCGTGGCTTGATGGATTCTTGTGTGCTCCATCGTGGTTTGATGTTAGCTATATGCTACATCGTGGATGGCATTGGTTGCCTTTTGGAGGGAAAAGGAGAGGGTGACTTGATGGTCCCCTGGTGTGTGGTAAATTTGGATAAGGGGTGTGTAGCGGATGGACCCTAGGTTGGGTTGGGAATCATGTTGCATTATTTTTGTAGTAATATGGAAATGGGCCAAGCCCAATATGACATGTGGATAGGTATGTTTTGGGAACATACGTGGAAATGGGCCAAGCCCAGTTGATATGTGGATTATTGAGAAATGGGCCTAGCCCAGTATTTGAGTATGATTTGAATGTGGGCCAAGCCAGATTAGTGTAAATGTTTAAATGAATATATATATACTTGTTGCCCTTGATAAATGGGATACTATGTGGCTAAGCATGTGGGTGGATTTCAGTGGTTATCTTACACACTGAGTCTGTATGACTCACCCAACTTTTTAATCATCGCAGGTGAGTCGTGATTAGTGGACGGGTTGGAGTGGATACAAGGTGGCCCATGCAGAAGGAGATTTTCATACAGAAGATGTTTCACTTTATTTAAGTATTTTATATTATCAGTATTTTGGGATTTTATTGATGTAATAAGGGCCTCTTTGGTTTAAAGTACTCTATTTATTAAAGTTGAAGTTTACACTACACTTAGTAATAATTTCGCAAAAAGATTCATATTATAGCAACTGATAATAATGTTTTAAATTCAGGAATTTTCAACAAGCTTATATTATTTATTAAATGGACACGATTTCCAGAGATAATAAATTTTCAAGTTTAACTCTAAAGTCAAAGATTTCCAACCGTCTTTCCCAGTGACATAACCAGATTCGGTCGTAGTGAATGGGCCGGGTTTGGGGATGTTACACACTTGGTCGGATAAAACCACGGTCCAACAATTCCTGAATCTGAGCTTTAAGTTCCACCAACTCCTTCGGTGCCATCCTATATGGGGCAACAGACACCGGAGCTGTTCCCGAAAGTAGATCAATGCCGAACTCCACCTCGCAATCCAGAGGTAACCCTGGAAGCTCTTCTGGAAAGACGTCCGAGAACTTTTTCACCATTCTAACACCTCCTACAGACAATTCTTTGGCCTCCAAAGCACTAATGAAAGCTAGGAACGCCTCACACCCTTTTCGCACCATCCTTTCAGCCTTTAATGGCGATACCACATTGGACAGGTAATTCCTTCTCTCACCTATCACCAGCACCTCCTTATCCTTAAGAGTCTTTAATATCATGCGCTTAGCAGCACTATCCAAGTTTGCTCGATACTTAACTAACCAATCCATGCCTAAAATCAAATCGAACTCGCCGAATGGCAATTCCATCAAATTAGCCGGAAAACAAATCCCTTGCACTTCTAAGGGCACACTCCTAAATAGTTTTTTCACCACTACAGATTGTCCTAAAGGGCTAATCACAGTCATTTCTCTAGAAGAAACCTCAGATTTAGTACTCAAAGTTCCAGACACAGTACTAGCAACATATGAATGTGTAGACCCAATATCTATCAAAGATGTAAAGGGCATACCAAAAATAAAGAACGTACCGGTTATGACATCCGGTGCATCGCCATCCTCTCGACGTCTAGCTGCATAAATCAACCTAGGCTGTCTTGCATCTGCACTTCCAGCACTTCTGCCCGATGCTCCACGCCCCCGACCAAATCCATTTCCTCCTCTGCCCGGACCACGACCTCTCGGTGGCTGCTGCCCACCTCTTCCGGACTGTGCATAACCCTGACCTACTGGCCGCGTCCTATCTGGTTCTTGTGGGCAATCCCTTACCCGATGATCCATAGATCCACACCTGAAGCATCCTCTATTACCTACCAAACACTCCCCCGAATGAAAATTCCCACATCGAGCACACGATTGAGACCGACCAACGGCAACAACCCTCGCAACTCGACCCAACCCCTCAAACCTAGGCCTCTTTTGAAAACCTCCAGCAGATCCTGACGACCCAAAATTCCTCTTATTCCTACCCCTATCCTTATCCCGATTCTACCTCTCAAACCGCTTCACCTCTTCAGCTATTTTTGCCTTCTCAACCAGAATGGCAAACTCTCTTTCCCGTTGCGGAGCTATCAGTACTCGCAACTCATCCCTCAGACCATCCTCAAACCGAACACATCACTCGTAATCGGTTACAACAATACCCCGAGCATAGCGGCTTAAACGCAGGAACTCCGCCTCATACTCAGCCACCGACTTATTCCCCTGGACCAAGTTTAAAAATGCCTTCCTCTGAGCGTCCACATAACTTGCCCCAACATACTTTCCCTGGAACGCTGTCTTAAAGATGTCCCAGGTAATACGGTCCGCTGATGTACCATCCCTTACCGTGAGCCACCATTGGTATGCCTCATCTCGAAGGAGGGACACTACTCCTTTCAAATTTTCCTCTGCGGTACAGTCAAGATTGTCCATGATTCGTTCAACCGCTTCCAACCAGTACTCCGCTACGTTTGGAGTCACACCAGAAATACCTCTAAATATCTCAGCCCAATTTGCTCGAAGTCACTCAGGAATAGATTTTCGAGCTACTGATCTCGTGCTTGCTCCAGCAACCCACTCCAGAACACGCAGCATAGCTTGGGACAAAGCATCGTCCCCTCTAGATCGGTCCTGAGATCCCGCTTCCACTACTGGTGATGCTGGCACTTCGTCTTCTGGCCCATTCCCTGATTTTGAGGGTCCAACCTCAATACCCCGGCCTCTACCACGGCTGCGTATACCATGTCCACGTCCTTTAGAGCTCATGATTACGGAATCAACTTAATCTGATTACAATTTTATGAATTAGTATATCTTTCGCTGTTTATTACTGTATAGCCTTATGAAAATAAAATTAGAAGTAGTTTTCCGCAAAACATATTTCTAAAGGTCTCAATCTCTAAATTTGAATATCTTAAAACTATCAATCACAACATAATATAATCTTTTCATAAGAAATCAAGCAATAGTCATAAGACTTACTGTACGGATTGGTGCCGGAGACTCGGGTGCCATACTTCCAGAAAACATGTATTTTACTAAACCATATTTCAAACCAACTTTGAAAACATTTTTGAACCCATTTTACAGTCGAGTTTTGCAACCTAGGCTCTGATACCATAATTGTCACACCCCAAAACTGACCTAAACGTTACGACCGAATCTGGTATGTCACATAGAAAGATTGTTTTGCCATTTTAAAAAAATTTCGCAACTTTAAAAACTTTTTGTTTTGTGTTCTCATTTTGAAAATTTAATTCAATTTTAAGGATTTCTTACCAAATTTTTATTAAAAACTAATAGTCGAAAACAAGTTTTGTGATACGAAAGCTGAAGCTAAGGGGATTTCATAAACGTGACATTTTAAAACAGTTTGTGTAGTTCTAGGAAAATTTTGAGTTTATTTATTTATTTGCTTGTTATCCGTGTGTCATTATTAAAAGAAATGTTTGTTTTCATTTTGTTTAGAAAACTCCCAATTTAACGTTTCATATAGTATAAGTTACCGTAATAAGTTGAAAACCAAATTATAAAATCTCGGAGGCCTTATTACATAATAAATTCCCAAATTAAAAGTAAGTTTAACTGAAGAAACGAAATTTACGAAGGAAGTAATGCATGGCCACCTCAAAGTCCACCTCGGCTCCGAATCCGCAACTAGGGGTTACCTGCAAAATTAAGCAGAGAGGTGAGTCACCAAGACTCAGTGTGTAATTCTCCCTTACGAACGCAATCTGGCTTTAAGCCCACAGATGCATGATAAACCGTAAAAGTAACATATTTTAGGCCCACATTTAGCATACTTTTGGATGAATTATCCCTTATTTTATGTAAAAAGGTGCTCTTTATCCTTTCTTTTCATTTTATATACTCAGAAAAGCATCGGAGAATGAAAAGAATAAGAAACGAGCTTAAAACGAGCCAAATGGGCCAAAGCACGAAATCAAACACAGCCTGGGCCCAAGACCACACGGCCGTGCTTCTTCAATAATCTCAAACACGGTCTAAGCCACGAAATACACGGTCGTGCCTCATTAATGAAGTCCGAACACGGCCTAAAAGGCGATTCACGGGCGTGTGCCATGGCGTGTCCTGCCGCGAGAAAGAGCAATTTCAATCGGATTTGGATACTGAGGGGCAAAAAAACACAATCCAAAAGCCTATAAATACACCCTAAGTATGACATAAAAAGGGGGGTCGACAGGGGTGTTGACGGGAGCCTAAAGCTACCGTCTAAGGGCGTCTTGCTAGGCCAGAGAAGGAAGACTTGTGGGGATTCACTCAGGGATAGCCAGTTGATCCATCTCAAGAAGCTGAAATTCTACTCAAGACGGAGGATCTCCTCTTCAATTCCTTCAGGGGGTTTTAGGGATTTCTTATGTTTTGTTTTATCTTTTCTTCTGAGATGTTTTCGTTTATTGTTATGATCTAAACCCTCAGATACCTGAGGGGGATGAAACTTAGATGAATCTTGTTATCGTTTGCTGAACTATATGATAAATATTTGACTTGTTTGTTAATTATGTGTTCTTAATTCTTATGTTGATATTTCGCGGATATTGATTCAAGTTTGATGTGCTTAGGTGGAGGAGCAAAAGTCCCTGCCTAAGAGTAGATCTAGCATAGTTAAGCGGAGTTGAGCACACGCCTAGAGATAGGGTGACGAAGCGTTGCCAGATTAGGGTGAAACCTAATATGGGAGTCCATAGATCTAGTTAATGCAATTCTAGGGGTTTTAATTAGAAAGAGATTTCGATTAATCAACCTAGGGTTAGAGGTTATTCACCTCGAGAGAGGGTTTAATATAAATTAGGGAATCTCACGGATCAAGTCAAATGAATAAATAAATGCAGTTGAGTTAGATAACAGGTGTCGTCTAGGTGGATTCTTCCTTGGGTGTCGTCTTAATTAATTGGTTTTTCCTCAAGTATTCTCCCAATTTCATTCTTCTTTGTCTTAGAGTCTTTAGTTTTAGTAGTTAATTAATTTAGATTAAACAACCATTCGCTTAATTCTTAGGGTAAATAATAGAAAGAAAGTTAGTATTAATACTTTTAGTTCCTTTGGGTTCGACATTCCGGTCTTGCGTTAACTATACTACTGTTCGATAGGTGCACTTGCCTCAATCGTTGTCATAGTTAGTTTTCAGGTTCGATCATTATCTTTATAAATTTAAAACTCTGACTTCACAACGATTAAGTTTTTGGCGCTGTTGCCGGGGAACTAAAATATTAAGAACACTCTATTTTTATTACTTTAGCCATTTTTATTTTTTGCAATTCAATTTTATTTCTTATTTTATTTGCTAATTTTTCTTCTTTTATTACTTCTTCCTTCCAGGTACCTCTAGTTTATGACTAGAAGGAACCCGAGAGGACCTTTAGTATACGATAGTGATATTGAAGCTACCGCTCGAAGGAATCGCAGAGAAATTAGGCAAGCCCTAAATTACCAAGAAGAAGAACAAAAAGACGAATCCAATCCTACTGAAGGGATGGACAAGAATAATCCACCACCCCAAGATGTTGCAGAAAATAATGCTCCGCGTACTATGTATGATTATGCTAAACCTCATTTAATAGGAGCCGAATCTAGTATTGTTAGGCCTGCTATAGCTACTAATAATTTTGAATTAAAGCCTAACACTATACAAATGATTCAACAATTTGTTCAATTTGATTGTTTGCAGGACGAAGATCCAAACACTCATATAGCTAATTTTTTAGAGTTCTGTGATACCTTCAAAATAAATGGCGTTTCTGATGATGCCATAAGGCTTCGGTTATTTCCCGTTTCATTAAGGAATAAAGCCAAAGCAGTGGTTAAACTCGTTACCACGGTCAATCACCACATGGGATCAAATGACCGAAAATTTTTTATTAAAATATTTCCCACCGGCCAAAACGGCCAAATTACGGAATGATATCTCTTCTTTTGTGCAGATGGATTTAGAGACATTATACGATGCATGGGAGAGATATAAGGATCTCTTGAGAAGGTGTCCGCACCATGGTTTACCCTTGTGGCTCCAAGTCTAAACTTTCTATAATGGTGTAAACCCCTCAACGAGGCAACTAATTGATTCAGCCGCCGGTGGAACTCTGAACAACAGAACTCCTGAATCAGCCTACGAGTTTATTGAAGAGATGTCACTGAATAACTATCAGTGGCAGGTTACAAGGACAAAACCAACAAAATCAGCCGAAGTTTTCAACATCGATGCAGTAACCATGCTATCAACACAGGTAGAGATGATGAATAAAAAGCTTGATAGTTTGTGTTCTTCGCAGGTACATCCAGTAATGCAGTGCGACGCAAGTGGAACTGTGGCGATTCCTGAGTACCCAACCTACCAACCGGGCACAGAGAATGAACAGATGAACTATATAGGTAACAATTTTAGATCCAATAATAATCCTTATAGTAATAATTATAATCCAGGTTGGAGGAACCACCCAAATTTTTCATGGGGAGGACAAGGAAATGAAGGAAATCAAAGACAACAACCTCCTCAAAATTTCCAAAATCAGCCCTATCCACAGGAGAAGAAGCCGAACCTTGAAGAGATGCTGACAAAATTCATGGCAGCTACAGATAACCGTCTCCAAGACACTGAGACCACCCTTAAGAATCTACAGGCATCAATTAAAGGGATCAAGAGCCAAGTCGGGGAACTCACTAAGATAATTGGACAACTTACTAACACGGTTGGACAGCTTGCAAAGATAATTTCCGAATGACCGCAAGGGCGTCTACCAAGCAACACTGAGATTAACCCAAAGGAGAAAATCCAAGCCATATCAGCTCAAGAAAGTAAAGGGTTAGACGAGCCCAATTCAAGGCAAGAGGGTGAGGTCAAAGAAGGTAAGGTTGAGGTAAGTAATAATAAGCCAAAACCGGTAATCAAAGAATACCAACCTCGCATACCATACCCTGAAGCATTAAGGAGAGACGACACAGAGGAACAGTTCGGTAAGTTTCTTAAACTTTTAAAGAAATTACATATTAACATACCGTTACTTGAAGCTCTTTCACAGATGCCAGATTCTAGAAAATTTTTAAAAGAGCTTTTGACGAACAAACGAAGGATAGACGAGGCATCACACGTGGAACTAAATGCAATGTGCTCGGTAATCTTGCAAAATAAATTACCACATAAATTAAAAGATCCAGGGAGTTTTACAATTCCATGCTTAATTGGTAGTTTATCTATTGATAATGCGTTAGCTGATTTAGGGGCAAGCATAAATGTCATGCCTTATAAATTGTTTAAACAACTAGGTCTAGGGAAACCCAAGCAAACTAGGATGAGCATTCAATTAGCTGATAAAACTGTTAGAATTCCTAGAGGTATAATCGAAGATGTACTCGTAAAAGTTGAAAAATTCGTATTCCAAGTAGACTTTGTCGTTTTATACATGGATGAGGACAATAGTATCCCCTTAATCTTAGGAAGACCATTTTTAGCAACTGCCAGGACTAAAATTGATATTGATGCAGGAGAACTCATACTTCGTGTAGGTAACGAGACAGTCACTCTTAAAGCTCTCGAATCGGCTAACACATCGAGTAACCAAGGTGAGAAAACAAATTCTATTGATAACCATTCGGTTAACCCTTCTTTTCAGGAAACACCAGGAAAGAATACAACTGAACCTGATTCTATACCATGTGCCAACAAAGAAATAACACACGAAGAATAAGAGATTCAGATCGATGATCTAGACGAGTGGAAGACGCATTTCAAGAAAGAATTAGGAATACACAAAGCAGAACCAGAGCCACTCCACGAAGCAAACAAATTCAAAATCGGAGATCAGGTATTGATAGAAAAATAGACCCTCGAATATCTCCCCCTGACCCTAACACAAACAAAGAAATACCGTTTAGGGTAATCAATGTTTTTCCATACGGAACAGTCAAGGTAAGTAATACTATCTTTGGCACTTTCAATATAAACGCATCTCGACTTAAATACTATCATGATAATGATACCGCTAGCATGAGGAAGGACTTTCAACTCCTCAAACCACCATGAACATACAAATGAGAGGAGAGTCTAGCTTAAGACTATAAACGAGCGCTTCTCGGGAGGCAACCCGAATACTAACCCCATTAACTTTTACATTTTTATTTTGTCTATTTTATCTTTTCTTTATAGTATCTAACTTTAAACTAACCAAAAGTGCAGATTTGCAGGCCACACGGCCTTACACACGGTCGTGGCCGTGGCCGTATGGAGGTACAGAATCACCGTACTGACATGGAAGAGAGGGTACAAGTCAGAAAGAATCAAATTTTTGAGTCACAAACTCCAACCACCAACCCACGGGCACCGAAAAATGCCACGGCCGTGCGATGCGGCCGTGGACAACACTGGCTTAGCACCAACGGGCGTGGCGACCTGAGCATGGGCGTGGGAGAAAAAAATGAAGCCCACCACGGTCGTGCGATGTGGCCGTGTGACGTAGCACGCCCACGGTACACGGGCATGGGGTTGTACCAGGCTAGAAAATCTATTTAAACCCCCTCCTTTTTCTCTTCTCCTATTAACTCTCAACTTTGCACCCGTTTGCAACTTTCACCCTTCTTCCTCCTTTACACCCTTACACAATACATTCTTAGCATTCTTCATTCTTATAGCATTCTTCTCAACCCTTTTTGGCCATGTCGAAGAAACGGAAGGATCCCAGCACAGTCTCCCTCAAGGAGACCGATACATATAAGTTCATGCCAGCCGCTTCAATCATTCGACGAGCCAAGGATATTTGAGGCCATTTAGTTTTTATTTTGTTTTTCTCTTTTGTTTTAATTTCATTATCTTTACTTCTCTTCTACTTAATTTAACTTATTTTACTTTAGATTCTTGATTTTTTGTTCTAAAGGCTGCTAGGGAATCACACCACGACCACCACCATATCCCCAGCCTTAGAAATCACACCCAACAATAAAGACCCTACGGTCCATTTATCTTTTCTTTTAATTTTAGTTTCATCTTTATTTTTCTTCACTTTAGCTTGCTTTTCTTTAATTATTTAATTAGTATAGTTTTAATTATTATTATTATTATATCCTGGCTAATCCTCTATGAGCTACCCAATTTCTTCATCTAGTACAGGATCGTCATCCAGACCGACCCCTCCAACTTATCTTTCACCTCCGACTCAAGGAATCCATCCAAAATTCAGGAAGTTTCACTTCTCTCCATATCTTTTCAATTTATACTTAATTATCTATATATATATCTTTGTACATTGAGGAAAATGTACATCTTAAGTGTGGGGGGGTGAACAACCTAAAAGGTGCCTAACTTTTTTCATTATTCTCAAATTTCTGAAATTAGGTGCCAAACTTTTTGCATTATTCTCAAATCCTGAATTATGTCTTGTTTTCTAAAGTAAATTTCTCATATTATCATTAGAATGAAATTTCTATGATTCATGATCTTTATTGATGTGTTTTAGATTAAATCATTGATAATTGTGCATTGATAATTAAATTTTAAGAATACTAGAGAATCAAGCATGATAAGTCTATTTTTCAGAAATTAAAAATTTTCTAGGTTGTCTACCTGAATTTGAATATTACTTTGAAGTTTGAAATTTACGAGGTTGATATCAAAATACCCATAATTTTTGTGAGATTTTGAGCCTTATAGAGCATAAATTCCTTTTCTTGCTCACTTTATTAATTATGAGTGTGTCAACATTGATTTGTTATTCTAGAACTTGCATCGATTATACATGTCGAGACCACACTTTTTGATTTGATATACAGAGATGATAAAGGCACCTAGGATTTAACCCACTTACTCCATAAAAAACCTACCTTCATAATTAACCCTTAGTGAACCCCTTTGATCCTAAACAACCCTTTTTATTGACTCACCCACTAATTTTAACCCAGAAACCCTTTGTTTTTGTTATCACCATTCCTTTTGACTACCCTTATATCGAGATTTGATTTGATTAATAGCCTAACTATGTTTTTTATTTTAGTAATTTATCCTTTGTTATGTATTTATGATTTGTTCTTAGTATATTCGTTATTCATTATTAGTTGTGATTAAATGAGCTTATACGTTTGAATTCCAAATATTGAAGAAGAAGCTTGTATTATTAGTATTATTAGCTTTCAGTTGATGTAATTACTTTTACTTAGTTCATTGTTTCTGGTTAGGTAATTTTTTAGGTCGATCTCGATTCTAACCCTTTAATTCAGCCTTTAACCAAACCTTTAACCCAAGCCCGGTTACAACCCTTTCAAAGACCTTTTGATTTGTGCATTATTTCATATTACAGCGGTGGAGATTTGATTTTCATGCAAGCCTATGGGATTAACTTTTCAGGTCTGACCTTTGAGTGCTTAATTCTGAACCTTAAACACTTCGAGTGATTTGAGTGAATCTTTTGTGAGGATGTCAATCCTTGTAGGTTTTGGATCAGAGGTAATTATTTATATGAGGGGAAACATCTATGTTTTATGCTACAAATGTATGACTTAGATTGTTTGAATCTTTAGGACTTTTTGAGTTAAATTATCCATGTATAAATTATCTATGAATTATGATGAGACATTGTTGATAGGAATATTGAATCATGGAAAGTTCGTTTTAATTGTAAGTTGAGAATTTTGCTTGAGGACAAGCAAAAGCTTAAGTGTGGGGGTATTTGATAAACCGTAAAAGTAACATATTTTAGGCCCACATTTAGCATACTTTTGGATGAATTATCCCTTATTTTATGTAAAAAGGTGCTCTTAATCCTTTCTTTTCATGTTATATACTCAGGAAAGCACCGGAGGATGAAAAGAACAAGAAACGGGCTTAAAACGAGCCAAATGGGCCAAAGCAAGAAATCAACACGGCCTGGGCCCAAGACCACACAGTCGTGCTTCCTCAATAATCTCGAACACGGTCTAAGCCACGAAATACACGGCCGTGCCTCATTAATGAAGTCTAAACACAGCCCAAAGATGATTCACACGGGCGTGTGCCATGGCCGTGTCCCTGCCACAGAAAAGAGTAATTTCAATCGGATTTGGATACTTAGAGGCAAAGAAACACATTCCAAAAGCCTATAAATACACCCTAAGTATGACCTAAAAAGGGGGGTCGACATGGGAGTCGACGGGAGCCTAAAGCTACCGTCTAAGGGCGTCTTACTAGGCTAGAGAAGGCAGATTTGTGGGGATTCACTCAGGGATAGCCAGTTGATCCATCTCAAGAAGCCGGAATTCTACTCAAGACGGAGGATCTCCTCTTCAATTCCTTCAGGAGGTTTTAGGGATTTCTTATGTTTTGTTTTATCTTTTCTTCTGAGATGTTTTCCTTTATTGTTATGAGCTAAACCCTCAGAGACCTGAGGGGGATGAAACTTAGATGAATCTTGTTATCGTTTGCTGAACTATATGATAAATATTTGACTTGTTCTTAATTATGTGTTCTTAATTCTTGTGTTGATATTTCGTGGATATTGATTCAAGTTTGATGTGCTTAGGTGGAGGAGCAAAAGTCCCTGCCTAAGAGTTGATCGCACGCCTAGAGATAGGGTGACGAAGCGTTGCCGGATTAGGGTGAAACCTAATATGGGAGTCCATAGATAGAGTTAATGCAATTCTAGGGGTTTTAATTAGAAAGAGATTTCGATTAATCAACCCAGGGGTAGATGTTATTCACCTCGAGAGAGGGTTTAATATAAATTAGGGAATCTCACGGATCAAGTCAAATGAATAAATCGTCTGGTTCAGAGTTAGATAACAAGTGAAGTCTAGGTGGATTCTTCCTTGTGTGTCGTCTTAATTAATTGGTTATTCCTCAAGTATTCTCCCAATTTCATTCTTCTTTTTCTTAGAGTCTTTAGTTTTAGTAGTTAATTAATTTAGATTAAACAACCATTAGCTTAATTCTTAGGGTAAATAATAGAAAGAAAGTTAGTATTAGTACTTTTAGTTTTTTTGGGTTCGACATTCCGGTCTTGCCTTAACTATACTACTGTTCGATAGGTGCACTTGCCTCAATCGTTGTCATAGTTAGTTTCCAGGTTCGATCATTATCTTTATAAATTTAAAACTCTGACTTCACAGCAATCAATGCACATTAGGCCGTAGCCCTCATAACATGGCATATTAAAAAGTGTATGCAATGCAGCCCAGCCCATCCTAGTATTCCATCCTCTACATCACACGAACCGACCAAACACGTGGCACCAAGCCACTGTGGTACCAAACCAACTGTGGTACCAAACCCTTTGTGAGAGTCAGCGATAAATGTATATGTGGTGCCAAACCATTGTGGTACCAAACCACTGTGACAGTCACTGATAAACATATGTGGGGCCAACCCACTGTGGTACCAAACCACTGTGACAGTCACTGATGAATATTTGTGGTGCCAAACCACTGTGGTACCAAACCACTGTGACAGAGTCACTAAATTACACTTCCCCTTACAATATCATATCCCAGAGCCCATACAACATATTATCATATTGTGATGAATGCAATCATATTCCCAATGTACAATAGATAATCAAATCATGCATATATATAGGCCATATTATTCGAAGGACAGAATCATAAAGGTACTTACCTGGTGTCTCCAACCTTACCCACAAGGGTATCTCAACTGTCTATACAATCGTTTCGGCTTTCAACCAACGCAGTTATTAATGCAAAATAATAAAAGATGGTGTGAACATTACACACCTGATTACGCGAAGAACTAAACACTCTAGATTGTCGACACTCTCACTAGCAGGAATAACAGCGATTTGCCTATCCCAAACAGTTGTTGGCTCTCTACCACAACCCGGTGAAAAGTCTCGAACTGCCGACACAGCACGATGTTTAAACTTAGGAGTAGAGACTACAAGTCCACTCCCCTCCTTAGTTTGACTGGCACTCGCATCCATGAAGAGAATCTTTGATCAGGAGATTGGGTTAAGGCAACGAAAGAGAAAAGGGAATAGGTAAACCAAAATCAAGAGAACTTTCTTACCTTGGTTAAAGAATGAACCGAACACAGATAGACTTGGCTAAAGATTCTAATCCGAAGCGAACATGCCATGATAAGAGGAGAAAAGAATAGATTAGCCGTGAACTAACATCAAGAACAAAATAGCCATACGGCTATGACCACACAGAATCGAAAGAAAATAGAGAAAGAATCGAAAGAGTCTCCCTTACCTTGCACAGACAGAAACCGATTGAAGAGGAGACCTTCGGCAACCAACTAGCCCTTTGGTTCTTGGGGTTCAGCTATAACAGAGAGAAGCCGAATGGAGTCTAAGAAGATTCGGCACAAGCAGCAAATGTTAACAAGGTTTCGGCTCAAGAGAAGAACAAGGAAGACGAGAAGAAAAGTGAAGAAAATAGAAGCAGTGTAGAAGAGAAAGAGAGTTTCAATTTAGTGAAGGATGTAGAGAAATAAAGGATAAAAGTTTCGGTTATGGTGAAGAAACAACTGTAAAAGATGAAAGAGAGGTTCGGTTAATACCAAAAACAAGAAGAAGAAGAAGAGAGAAAATGTGCTACGGTTTTGGTAAAAAGAAGTAAATGTAAATGCAAAAGAAAGAAAAGGATTCTAAACGAGTTTCGGTTTCTACTATCTTCCAAATGGCACAAACGACACTCTCCCCTTCCCTTATGACCGAATGTTGAAAAACAAAGATGCATAAAGTAACCCACACTAGCTCAACACCGAAAATGCTCCCTTAGCATTTCCCACATTCGGCCAAACTCTCACCCACCTCCCCACTTCCTTGATTTTCTCCTCCATTCACTCTCCATCCACCAATTTGAATTATTTGACCAATTTAAACTCCTCAAGCTCCTCTTGGCCACCCATTTGAATTTGTTGACTCATTCAACAACCACCTTACAGAGTCCCAGCCGAATGCCACCACTTCCTCTCCTGAAGCACAAAAAATAATGCTCTTGCTGCAGTAGATGGGATTCGAACTCCTTCCCCCTTGCTCTGCCAGTGAAGCCACAACCTCCTTGCCACATGCCCAACTTGTGTCATCAAACACAAATAAATATTCTTAAAACCTGCTTCCCCTAGCTCTCCCCCTAAAGTGCCCTAAAACAAAAAATTTACTAAAGCTCTGACTCGAACTCGAGCCTCCCCAAGACCCTCAAAAACACCAAAATAACAAGCATAGCTAGCCAAACACATAGAATAGCACAAAATGCAGAACCTCTAATTCTAGGATGTTACAATTAAGGAGGGCAACCAGCCCGACCGATTGACTTGGTGTAACAGTCCGGTTTGTACCCTAGTCAGAACAGTGGTTTTGGGACCACAAATCTGAGTCTGTATAATATTTTAATATTATTTTCTGTGCCTAAGATGTATGATTAAGCATGTGTTAAAGTTCCGTAAGTTAATTTGTCCGTCTGTGTGCTTAATTTGATAAAAGGATTAAATTGCATTAAATGTAAAATTTGCATGCTATATGTTAAAGCACCTATTTGTTTTGGCTTTTAAAGGTGGAGGCTTTATGAGGCAATTAGACCACTTTTATGATAGTGGATGTTAGATGGACAAATATGCCCTTAATGTATATTTGTTATAAATGTTTAGTAAAAGGGGTAGTATGGTAAAGTGTATATTATTATGTTTGTAATAAACAAATAAATGAAAAGATGAATGTTATAATCTTATGTGAGTGTCGAATGTTGAAGGAAAAGAAAGAAAATATTCAAGCTAGGTTTCGGTTATTTCTAAGCTCAAATTAAGGTATGTTTTGGGTTTAGATTTTGATGATTTTTATGTTTTTTAGATTGTTGCTTAGTCTACTATCAAGCCCATGTTGTAATTTGAAGAATTGATGATGTATATAAAATGTGCCATTGATGAAATGGTGAGCTTTGTGAAGATTTTATGTGTTAAATGAAAGTTATGTGTTATATGAACATGTTTTGTTCTTGAAAATTTGATGAATTTAGCTAATTAGGGCTAAATTGTGAAAATAGTATTTTGAGGGACTAAATTGTGAATTTGATGGAAAATATGGGCTTGTATGATATTCATAAGCATTCGGCTAAGCATGTTTAAATGATGATTTTGTATAATTGATGTTTTGAGTAAAATGGACTAATTTGATAAAGTGTGCAAATGTGAGGGCTAATTTGCAAATTGCCCTAAATATGTGTATTTGGAGTGAATTGAATGTGTTGATAAATAAGAGGGTTAAATTTTAATATGTATAGATCAAGAACCGAAGAAAACAGACTTAGATCGCAGGAAAGCGAAGGTAGTTGAATAAAAGAGTCCGAACGAATATCCGAATTCGAGGTAAGTCATTATACAAATAAACGTGTTTGTATTGAATTATGTATGTCATTATACAAATAAACGTGTTTGTATTGAATTATGTATGTCCATATGAATCTTGAATTACAAGATGTTGTGTACATGAATTCTGAGATAAGGTCGACAGAGTGGCAATATCCGAGAAGTCCCATACGAACCTAGGAATAGATAGGATTAGCTATGTCATGACATAGGTGTCTGTTATGTTTTATCATGTAAGACCACGTCTGGGACGTCGGCATTGATTCGAGATTTCATGTAAGGCCACGTATGGGATGTTGGCATCGATGTAAGATCTACGTGTAAGACCATGTCTGGGACATTGGCATTGTATAGATTCGTGTAAGACCCTGTCTGGGACAGTGGCATCAATACCTGATTACATGTAAGACCACGTCTGGGACGTTGGCATTGTATGAATATTCTGAGTACTCTAAAATTCCTATTAGATTCCGAACGGTTCAACGGGAAAATCTAAGATACAAATGATTATGTGATTTGTATATCCGTTTCAGGAACGTTTGGTTTGTACACTAAGTGTGTGTATGAAAGGCAAGTATCTATATGAACTTACAAAGATGAATTTGTTTTACGAATGGATGGAATGATATGTGAATATATGCTCTAATGAGTTATGTGAATATGTGATATTGGAGTTGAAGAATTCGGTATGATATGGCTAAGCTTGTGATTCAATGATTATGAGATGAAGTTGCTATGAGAACTATAAATGACATCTAGATAACTTGAATATGTGTAATACTTGCTAAGTTTATTTGTATATGGCTTACTAAGCTTTTGAAAGCTTACTCTATTTGTGTGTTTTCTCTGTTTTATAGATCGTCAAAGCTACTGAAGGCTCGGGACAATCAAGCATCATCATCACACTATTCAACTCATTTTGGTACCTTTGGAATATGTATATAGCTAGAAATGGCACGTATAGGCTAGTCTTTTTGAATGATGTCTAAAATGTGTATATGATAGCCATGAGACATGGCTAGATAAGTTTTGGTAAATGTTTGGCATAAATGAAAAATGATGCATGTTTTGGTATGGCTAGATACCTAATGAAATGGTCAAAGGTATGATAAATATAGATGGATGAATCACGCTTAATTGCTTATGTGTTTTAGTTGTACAAATGGGTTTGATTGAAGTTGTAATTGTATGTGAAGATTTGATGATTTCTTTGATATGTTGTGGTTGTTAAATATGCATGAAATGATTTGGTAATTTGCTAGTAGGGTTTGACCCTTGTATGGGTGGCATTATGGCCTTAAAAATGGCCTGTTTTGCCAACACGGTTGTGGCACACGGGCGTGCCTAATGGCCGTGGGAAAATGACAGGATCTAGCTAAGGGTGTACGGCCTTAGCACACGGGTGTGCCTGGTAGCCGTGTGATTTAGTCAGTATATGGCCTATGAGCACACGACCATGGTACACGGGCGTGCCTAGTGGCCGTGTGGAAAAGTCAGTATACATGCCCTGATTTGGCACGGCCTAGACACATGGGCGTGTCTGGTGTTCGTGGGAGGCACACAGCCTACCCACACGGGCATGTGGTCTGTATAACTTAGAAAAGTTTTAAATTTTTGAGAATTTTCGTAAATGTTCGGCCTAGTTTCGGCCCTACTTTGAAGCATGTTTAAAGTCTTGTTGATCAATATAAAAGGACTCTTTGATTGTGAATGGTGAATGATTGTATGGATTGTTTATAAAGTTTTTGATCCGTCTAGTAAGGCCTTTAACCCTAACCCGGCGATGGATACGGGTTAGGGGTGTTACATTTGGTTGGTATCAGAGCTACAGTTTAGTCGATTCTCAGAATAACATAGCGTGTCAGATTCTAGCTATACATGCCATATATTTGAATTGTGATAGTTTGATGAATCCTGACTTGAAAACTGTGATTTTCGTATAGTAATGGATCCCGAAAGAGCAATAGCTGACGATGTAGAAAGTAATGCGCCTGCTCCCGCGCAAGGGACAACTCTTTCTGATTCGAGACCGGCTACTAGCGGTCAAGAGGGAGAAGCTAAACAAGCTTTCTTCCAAATGATGAGTGAGTGGTTCAATCAGTTTGTTAGAAATAATCTGACTATTTTACAACCTCCGCCCCCGGTTAATTCCCTTCAGACTACAGTTGTGCCACCGGTTATGTATTTGAATATGTTGAATTAGCCTCCGGTTGATAAAATTCAAAAGTGTGGGGCTGAAGAGTTCAGGGCTACCAGTGATGATGATGCTGAGAAAGCTGAATTCTGGTTAGAAAACACTATTCGGGTATTCGATGAAATGTCTTTAACTCCAAAATAAAGTATTAAATGTGTTGTTTCACTATTACGGGATGCAGCCTATCAGTGGTGGAAAACCCTAACTTCTGTTGTTTTGAAAGAGCGAGTCACGTGGGACTTCTTTCCGATTGAGTTTTGTAACACCCCAAACCCGGCCCATAAGTTTCGACCAGATCTGGTATGCTACGGGTTGTACGTTGAAAACTTTTGCTAAGTTGGTTTTAGTAAATCATAAGTTATTAGGCAAAATTCGAATAAACAAGTGACTTTTGAAAAAAAAAACCTTGTATTATTATTATTTTGAATAATAAAACCTTTGACAAAGTTCCATAAGTTGCAAATATTAAAAACTAAGTAGTGAGTATAAACTATGGGGCCTTATTACATAAATGTTTCCAAAATTAAAAACTTAAGGAAAAACTGAAATAATCTATAGGAATAAAAACTTGATGGCCCCTCGAGTCCGCCTTTGCTCCCATGACCATGATCTACTACTCATCTGCAAAGTTAGGGAAAAATAATAGGGTGAGTCACCAAGACTCACTGTGTAAATCCCGAAAACACATCAAAGGCTTGACCCACAAACACATTATGGCCTTGGCCCGTATACAAGGGTAACTATATATGCATCATGGCCCATCCCAGCCTAGAAATCCATCCTCTACACACCAACCCGTACCAACCATCGCACCTTGGGGATTTCTACAATCAACCCTCCAACCGCTACACACCATATCGACAGCTGTACTGCCTGTCTTAAAGACCGATCACTGTGTGACCTATGTGGCAAAGCCACCGATCGCCATGCGACCTTAATAATACATCGTAGCATTTCGGCAGCTGAGCTGCCTGTCATAAAGACCGATCACTATGTGACCTATGTGGCAAAGCCACCGATCGCTATGCGACCTTCTTCCCCTTCATCATATCAATCCCATCCCATGCATACATACATGCAGAATCAAAACAATATACTACCTCAAAGTTCACAGTCTATCACATACATCGATACACATAGAGAAGTTTCTATGATTACGCACTGCATCCCTTGCCTACCCTTTTTGGGTAATCCACTGTCTATACTGACTTTTTGGCTTTTAGCCCATAACATATATTTAGTACAGATTACTATACTGACCTTTTTCCGATTTTTTAGCCCATAACATATATTTAGTACAGATTACTAGTGTGTTAGAGATCTACACACCTGATTACTGTTAGAACGAGACCCTCTAAGTCGACGCTATCCGTAGCCAACACCACCGCTATATACCTTGAAATCTCGAAAAGTGATATGAGATTCAGGAACTAGTGTTTCTGGCTTTTAGCTCTAAGAGATCTTACTAGAGAAGATTCGGCTACTCTTAGAGGATTCCGGCTTTTTGCGAAAAATCAGGAAGAGAAGATGATTCAGAGAAATCTATAGAGATTCGGCTTTTAGAAGAAAGAAGAGAAAAGAATAATAGAGTTTTCGGCTTTCGGCTTTTTAGAAGAAAGAAGAGAAGAGAATAATGGAGTTTTCAGCTTTTAGAAGAAAGAAGAGAAAGAAAAGGTGGAAACCCTAAATGTCGAAAAATAAAGAAGAGAACCCTCCCTATTTATAGAAATTTCGGCACTTACCTATGAAAAACCGAAAGTGCCCTTCCTGATAACTAAAAATTAATCAAATAAAAAGGGAAAATTCGGCACCCCCTTTGCCATAAAGAAACCGATTTCTTCACTTCTCTAGGTGATGGAATTTCGGCCAACTCCTAGCCTTGTAGATAGCTCCTATCTTTTCTCTTTTTTTTTCTTCCATATTATCAACTATATTATCTACATTATCCCATTCACATAAATCCTCCTATTTTTGAGCCTTGTTGCCGTCCACTCTACCTAACCCTAATGCCGAAATTTAGCTAACTTAAATTAAAAGAGTTGGGCTCCATGTAACTTAAATTTGGGCCCCTTACTCCCTTGTGTGGCGTCACCTCCTTGCTCCCTAAGTGGCGCCACTGACCACTGGGCCACAAGCCCATTTTGATATTTTAAACTCGATACCACCTTTAAACCCTATAGTGCCCAAACAAAAATTTAACTAAGGCTTCAGCCCAATCCTGAGCCCAATTTGGACCCCTAATGCTCAAATTAACTCATTACACATATTCACCCATTAAATGCATAGGCCCAAAAATTCAGGATGTTACAGTTCTACCCCCTTAGAGAAATTTCGTCCTCGAAATTTCCAACTAACTACTAATCGTACTACCCAAGTCTCACCACTATGCTTTCGCTGTGCACTCTAATTTAATAATATATAACCATTTGCACGATACAGTTTCTATACCCAAAAATATAGCATCCACTCAAAACATACCCGACTTAATGGTGATTGAACAATCCCGAGCCTTATGCTCCTCAGACCCGCATCTTAAACACGTTCCTGACTTCCTCCAATATTCACCCGGATGACGCCTTCTGCAATATTCGCAAACCCGAAAGTTTGGACGTACCTTAACATGCTTCATAGAACGAGACTACAACCCTAGAAAACTACGATCTCTTTTTTTCTTACAGTCTACGCACCCAACCCGAAATGTTTCACCGATTTCTTTAACCTCCTTCAGTACCTCCCTAACTAGCTGAGTCAGCACATCAGTCCTAATACTTCCACGGCCTCGGCCGCGGCCTCTTCTTCCTCTCCTAGCGCTCATCGTCGATTCTCGTAGTATCTGAATTAGAAATTTTATGAACTATTAATTTCTTTCACTGATTAACCACGAAAAATCTCATGGAAAGTAGTTTTAAGAGTGGTTCTTCCGAATTCGAACCTATCTACCGTTTCAGTCTCAAGTTTATCTCCTAATTCTAGAAACCACATACATCAACCCATATACATCAATCACACAAGTAGCATCCATGCACACACATTCATCGCATAAGGTTTTTTTTTTTTTCCGTCATTCCTCTACCCAGGGGTATTTCCGTAGTTTTGCCCTACAGGGTATTTTCCAAAATAAAGTGTCTTGGTGATTTTCTCAAAATAGGGTATCTTGGTGTTGTTGTTGTTTTTGTTTTTTTTAGCAGAGGTATTTTGGAAAATTTAATTTTTCAAACCGGGTCACATTTGTAAATCTAGGGGTTTTCGGGTAAATTTGCAAAACATGGGTATTTTATAAAATCACGGTTGTTTGGAAATTTTCACAAATCAAGTGTATTTTGGAAATTTTACAAAACTTGGGGGTATTTTGGTTGCGAAATAGGGTGGCTGGTCCCTTTCGGGTTTTAATTATAGATTTTGGCCCGTCAGCAAATCCTCGTGGCTAAGGTTAACAATCACTGCGCACCAGGTAAGATTCCAGCGAAGAGGAGGTGAGTCACTAGGACTGCTTAAGTACCAAGCTCTCCCTGAATCCAATCCTAGCCATGCATATGCCTGTTGCCACACCCTAACCCATCGACTCGTTCACGGGTTTGTTTGGATAGATTAAGTCTTATGAATTTAAAGAGTTGTTTTAACCTAGCCTATAGTCCATCAACGCCTAACATACTAGTCTACGTCCATCAAGCCCACATACATATCACATCCAAAAGTTTAGAATACTTACCTGCGTGGATCGGGTGCCGGTAGACTCGAAGGCCATATCTTCTTCCAGATTTTTTCTTAATTTCACATAAAATTTCAAAACACTACTAGACCCATTTCACAGCCCGAGTTTTGAACTGGGCTCTGATACCAAAATGTAACACCCCAAACCCGGCCCATAAGCTTCGACCAGATCTGGTATGCTACGGGTTGTACGTTGAAAACTTTTGCTAAGTTGGTTTTAGTAAATCATAAGTTATTAGGCAAAATTCGAATAAACAAGTGACTTTTGAAAAAAAAAACCCTGTATTATTATTATTTTGAATAATAAAACCTTTGACAAAGTTCCATAAGTTGCAAATATTAAAAACTAAGTAGTGAGTATAAACTATGGGGCCTTATTACATAAATGTTTCCAAAATTAAAAACTTACGGAAAAACCGAAATAATCTATAGGAATAAAACTTGATGGCCCTCGAGTCCGCCTTTGCTCCCATGTCCACGATCTACTGCTCATCTGCAAAGTTAGGGAAAAATAATAGGGTGAGTCACCAAGACTCAATGTGTAAATCCCGAAAACACATCAAAGGCTTGGCCCACAAACACATTATGGCCTTGGCCCGTATACAAGGGTAACTATATATGCATCATGGCACATCCCAGCCTAGAAATCCATCCTTTACACACTAACCCGTACCAACCATCACACCTTGGGGATTTCTACAATCAACCCTCCAACCGCTACACACCATATCGACAGCTGTACTGCCTGTCTTAAAGACCGATCACTGTGTGACCTATGTGGCAAAGCCACCGATTGCCATGTGACCTTAATAATACATCGTAGCATTTCGACAGCTGAGCTGCGTGTCATAAAGACCGATTACTATGTGACCTATAAGGCAAAGCCACCGATCGCTATGCGACCTTCTTCCCCTTCATCATATCAATCCCATCCCATGCATACATACATGCAGAATCAAAACAATATACTACCTAAAAGTTCACAGTCTATCACATACATCGATACACATAGAGAAGTTTCTACGATTACGTACCTTGCATCCCTTGCCTACCCTTTTTTTGGGTAATCCGACTGTCTATACAACCTTTTTCTGGCTTTTGCCCATAACATATATTTAGTACAGATTACTATACAGCCTTTTTCTGGCTTTTAGCCCATAACATATATTTAGTACAGATTACTATACAGCCTTTTTCCGGCTTTTAGCCCATAACATATATTTAGTACAGATTACTAGTGTGTTAGAGATCTACACACCTGATTACTGTTAGAACGAGACCCTCTAAGTCGACGCTATCCGTAGCCAACACCACCGCTATCTTCCTTGAAATCGCGAAATGTGATATGAGATTCAGGAACTAGTGTTTTCGGGTTTTAGATCTAAGAGATCTTACTAGAGAAGATTCAGCTACTCCAAGAGGATTCTGGCTTTTTGCGAAAAATCAGGAAGAGAAGATGATTCGGAGAAATCTATAGAGATTTGGTTTTTAGAAGAAAGAAGAGAAAAGAATAATGGAGTTTTTGGCTTTCGGCTTTTTAGAAGAAGGAAGAGAAGAGAATAATGGAGTTTTCGACTTTTAGAAGAAAGAAGAGAAAGAAAAGATGGAAACCCTAAATACCAAAAAATAAAGAAGAGAACCCTCCCTATTTATAGAAATTTCGGCACTTACCTATGAAAAATCGAAAGTGCCCTTCCTGATAACTAAAAATTAATCAAATAAAAAGGGAAAATTTGGCACCCCCTTTGCCATAAAGAAACCGATTTCTTCACTTCTCTAGGTGATGGAATTTCGGCCAACTCCTAGCCTTGTAGATAGCTCCTATTATCAACTATATTATCTACATTATCCCATTCACATAAATCCTCCTATTTTTGAGCCTTGTTGCCATCCACTCTACCTAACCCTAATTCTGAAATTTAGCTAACTTAAATTAAAAGAGTTGGGCTCCATGTAACTTAAATTTGGGCCCCTTACTCCCTTGTGTGGCGTCACCTCCTTGCTCCCTAAGTGGCGCCACTGACCACTGGGTCACAAGCCCATTTTGATATTTTAAACTCAGATACCACCTTTTAAACCCTATAGTGCCCAAAAAAAAATTTAACTAAGGCTTCAGCCCAATCCTGAGCCCAATTTGGACCCCTAATGCTCAAATTAACTCATTACACATATTCACCCATTAAATGCATAGGCCCAAAAATTCAGGATGTTACAAGTTTCAAAAGAAATATATCAGTGAGAGATTCATCGATCAGAAACGAAAGGAATTTCTGGAACTGAAACAAGGCCGAATGCCTGTTACAGAATATGAACGAGAGTTCGTGTGCCCGAGTCAGTATGCCCGAGAATGTGTATCATCAGAAGTAATAATGTGCAAAAGATTCGAAGATGGTCTTAATGAAGACATCCGCTTGCTAGTCGGGATTTTAAAAATAAAAGAGTTCGTTGTACTTATTGATCGAGCATGCAAAGCTGAGGCACTCAGGAAAGATAAAAAGAAAGTTGAGTCTGAAGTTAGAGATGTGAGAAAGAGGTTTCAGAGTAGATCATTTCAGTCTGCTTCAAAGAAATTTTGAGATGTGCATAGTTGTTCAAAGGTTAATACGGGACAATCGAATAGAGATCGAGCTAGATCACAAATGAGCTCTAAAACTCCGGCAACTTCAGTAGCAAGTGTTGGAAATGTCCGATTCGAGAAAACTGAATGTAAACGTTGTGGAAAAAGGCATCCGAAAAGTTGTAGATTAAATGATCGAGCTTGCTTCAGATGTGGATCATTAGATCATTTCATCCGTGATTGTCTAGAATCTGTTGAGCCAGGGACTACTCAGTATTCAAGACCGGATAATGCTCCAATGAGAGGTAGACCTTCTCGAAATGCAAGAAACGTTAGTGGTAGTCAGAGGGTTACGAGAGACACTGTTACAAGATCTGAAGTTAGAGCGCCTGCCAGAGCGTATGCTATCCGAGCTCGGGAGGAAGCTTCATCTCCAGATGTTATACCAGATACTTTTACACTTTATAATACTTTTGTGATTGCATTGATAGACCCTGGTTCTATTCATTCGTATATATGCATGAACTTAGTATCCAGTAAGACTTTGCCTGTAGAGTCTACTGAGTTTGTTATAAAAGTATCGAACCCCTTAGGTAAAAGTGTCCTGGTTGACAAAGTATGCAAGATCTGCCCGTTAATGTTTCAAGATATATGCTTCCTTTCTGATCTGATGCTTTTACCATTTGATGAGTTTGATATTATTCTGGGTATGGACTGGTTGATGTTGCATGATGCTGTTGTGAACTGTAAAAGAAAGACTATTGATTTGAGATGTCCGAATGATGAAATAGTCCGGGTTGAGTCTAATGATTTGAATGGATTGCCTGCTGTGATATCTGTATTGAAAGCTTAGAGTTATATGAAAAAGGGCTATGAAGCTTATTTTGCTCATGTAATTGATTCAAAAGTGTCTGAAAAGAAAGTTGAATTAGTGCCAGTGGTCTGTGAATTTTCTGATGTATTCCCTAAAGAATTGTCGGGTTTGCCTCCGATACGTGAAGTTGAATTTGGTATTGATCTATTGCCTGGTACGACACCTATTTTGATAGCTCCGTATAGAATGGCACCAACAGAGTTGAACAGTTGCAAGAGCTGACTGACAGAGGGTTTGCTAGACCGAGTTTCTCACCTTGGGGTGCTCCTATTTTGTTTGTGAAAAAAAAAGATGGCACGATGAGAATGTACATTGATTATCGTCAGTTGAACAAAGTGACCATAAAGAATAAATATCTGTTGCCCAGAATTGATGAATTGTTTGATCAATTAAAAGGAGCTACCGTATTTTCTAAGATTGATCTGAGATCGGGATACTACCAGTTGAGAGTAAAAGATTCTGACATTCCGAAAGCCGCTTTCAGAATGAGGTACGTGTATTATGAGGTTTTAGTTATGCCATTTTGACTAACCAATGCTCCTGCTATTTTTATGGATCTGATGAATAGAATTTTTAGACCATACCTAGATCGAATTGTTATTGTATGCATTGACGACATTTTGATTTATTCACGTGATGAAAACGAGCATGTTGAACATCTGACAATTGTGTTGCAAACTCTGAGAGAAAAGTGATTGTTTGCGAAATTCAGCAAATGTGAATTCTGGTTACATGAAGTTAGTTTTTTGGGGCACATTGTATCAGCATCCAGTATACGTGTTGATCCGAGTAAGATTTCTGCTATTCTGGATTGGAAACCTCCGAGGAATGTGTCTGAAGTCCGTAGCTTTCTGGGACTAGCTGGTTATTATCGTCGGTTTGTAAAACAATTTTCAATGATAGCTACTCCGTTGACCAGATTGCTTCAGAAAGATGTGAGATTTGAATGGTCTGATGAATGTCAGAAACGCTTTGATCAATTGAAAACTTTGTTAACTGAAGCTCCAGTATTAGTACAGCCAGAATCGGGCAAAGAATTTATAATTTAAAGTGATGCTTCGTTAAATGGTCTGGGATGTGTTCTAATGCAAGAAGGCAAAGTCATAGCTTATGCCTCGAGACAATTGAAGCCTCATGAGAAGAACTACCCGACACACGACCTTGAGTTAGCTACGATTGTGTTTGCACTAAAGATTTGGCGCCATTATCTGTTTGGTGAGAAATGTCACGTATTTTCGGATCATAAAAGTTTAAAGTGTCTGATGACTCAAAAATATTTGTATCTACGATAGAGAAGATGGCTAGAGTTGTTGAAAGACTACGAGCTTGTGATAGATTATCATCCGGGTAAAGCAAATGTCGTTGCTGATGCACTGAATAGGAAATCATTGTTTGCATTACGTGCTTTGAATGCTCAATTAGATCCGTCTGATGATAGTTTAGTAATAGCTGAATTGAAAGCAAAACCGTTGTTCTTATAGTAAATATGCGATGCTTAGAAAATTGATAATGAAATAATAGCGAAACGAGCTCAGTGTGATTCAAATTTTGATTCTAAATTTAGAGTTGTTGATGATTGCTTAAGATTTTGAGATCGTATCTGTGTTCCGAGAAATCCAGAGTTGATTTAGTCGATTTTGAATGAAGCACATAACAGTAGTTTATCTGTTCATCCGGGAAGCACAAAGATGTATCATAATCTGAAGCAACACTATTGGTGGTCAGGTATGAAACGAGATATTTCTGACTATGTGTTGAAATGTTTAATCTGTCAGCAAGTGAAAGAAGAACATCAAGTTCTGTCTAGTTTGTTACAATCGATTCTGATTCCCGAGTGGAAATGGGATAGAGTAACGATGGATTTTGTTTCGGGTTTGCCTCTGACTCCGAGAAAAAAAGATGTGATTTTGGTCGTAGTTGATTGATTAACAAAATCTGCTCATTTTATTCTGGAACGATCTGATTACTCACTTGATAGATTAGCTGAACTATACATTTCTGAGATTGTGAGATTGCACAGGGTGCCACTATCCATTGTGTCAGATAGGGATCCGAGATTTACATCACAGTTCTGGAAGAAATTACAAGAAGCTTTAGGCACGAAATTGCATTTCAGTACAGCTTTTCATCCACAAACGGATGGTCAACCCGAGCAGATCATTCAGATTCTTGAGGATATGTTGAGATGTTGCATTCTTGAATTTAACAGTGTGTAGGAACAGTACTTACCTCTGATTGAATTTGCTTATAACAACAGTTTTCAGTCGAGCATTAAGATGGCACCTTATGAAGCTCTGTACGGACATAAATGTCGTACACCTCTGTATTGGTCTGAGCTCAGTGAACACAAGATACATGGGGTCGATTTGATAAAAGATTTAGAACAGAAAGTGAAAATAATTCGGGATAGCTTGAAAGCAACATTTGATCGTCAGAAGTCTTACGCAGATTTGAAACGAAAGAAGATCGAATTTAAAATTGGTGATAAAGTGTTTCTGAAGGTATCTCCGTGGAAGAAAGCACTTCGATTCGGATGTAAAGGCAAGTTGAGTATGAGATTCATTGGGCCGTATGAAATCATCGAGCGTGTGCGACCAGTTGCTTATAGATTAAGGTTACCCTCTGAGCTAGGAAAGATACACAACGTATTACATGTATCGATGCTCTGTAGATATTGTTCTGACCCGTCACATGTGATTGCTCCGTCTGAAATTGAAATCCAATCTGATATGTCTTAGGAGAAAGAACTGATCCGTATCTTAGCTCGTGAAGTGAAAGAGTTGAGAAACAAGAAAATTCTGTTAGTAAAAGTGAAGTGGCATCGACATGGAATAGAAGAAACTACGTGGGAGCCCAAAGATTCAATGAGACAACAATATCCAAATCTGTTTAACGGTAAGATTTTCGGGGATGAAAATCCCTAAGGGGGGAGAATTGTAATAGTCCAGTTTGTACCCTAGTCGGAACAGTGGTTTCGGAACCACAAATCTGAGTTTGTATAATATTTTAATATTATTTTCTGTGCTTGAGATATATGATTAAGCATGTGTTAAAGTTTCGTAAGTTAATTTGTCTGTCTGTGTGCTTAATTTGATAAAAGGATTAAATTGCATTAAATGTAAAATTTGCATGCTATATGTTAAAGCACCTATTTGTTGTGGCTTTTAAAGGTGGAGGCCTTATGAGGCAATTAGACCACTTTTAAGATAGTGGATGTTAGATGGACAAATATGCCCTTAAAGTATATTTGTTATTAAACGTTTAGTAAAAGGGGTAGTATGGTAAAGTGTATATTATTATGTTTGTAATAAAACAAATAAATGAAAAGATGAATGTTATCATCTTATGTGAGTGCCGAATGTTGAAGGAAAAAAAGAAAATATTCAAGCTAGGTTTCGGTTATTTCTAAGCTCAAATTAAGGTATGTTTTGGCTTTAGATTTTGATGATTTTTATGTTTTTGAGATTGTTGCTTAGTCTACTATCAAGCCCATGTTGTAATTTGAAGAATGGATGATGTATATGAAATGTGCCATTGATGAAATGGTGAGCTTTGTGAAGAGTTTAGGTGTTAAATGAAAGTTATGTGTTATATGAACATGTTTTGTTCTTGAAAATTTGATGAATTTAGCTAATTAGGTCTAAATTGTGAAAATCGTATTTTGAGGGACTAAATTGTGAATTTGATGGAAAATATGGGCTTGTATTATATTCATAAGCATTCGGCTAAGCATGGTTAAATGATGATTTTGTATAATTGATGTTTTGAGAAAAATGGACTAATTTGATAAAATGTGCAAATGTGAGGGCTAATTTACAAATAACCTTAAATATGTGTATTTGGAGTGAATTGAATGTGTTGATAAATAAGAGGGTTAAATTTGAGTATGTATAGATCGAGAACCGAAGAAAACGGACTTAGATCGCGGGAAAGCGAAGGTAGTTGAATAAAAGAGTCTGAACGAATATCTGTATTCGAGGTAAGTCATTATACAAATAAACGTGTTTGTATTGAATTATGTATGTCTATATGACTATTGATAATGTTAAATGCTTACGAGATGTTGTGTACATAAATTCCGAGATAAGGTCGACATAGTGGCAATATTTGAGAAGTCCTGTACGAACCTAGGAATAGATAGGATTTGCTATGTCATGACATAGGTGTCTGTTCTGTTTTATCATGTAAGACCACGTCTGGGACGTCAGCATTGATTCAAGATTTTATGTAAGACCACATCTGGGACGTTGGCATCGATATAAGATCTACGTGTAAGACCATGTTTGGGACATTGGCATCGTATAGATTCGTGTAAGACCCTGTCTGGGACAGTGGCATCGATACCTGATTACATGTAAGACCACGTCTGGGACGTTGGCATTGTACGGCATCGATACCTGATTACATGTAAGACCACGTCTGGGACGTTGGCATTGTACGAATATTCTGAGTACTCTAAAATTCCTATTAGATTCCGAACAGTTCAACGGGCAAATCTTAGATACGAATGATTATGTGATTTGTATATCCGTTTCAGGTACGTTTGGTTTGTACACTTAGTGTGTGTATGGAAGGTAAGTACCTATATGAAGTTACTAAGATGAATATGTTTTATGAATGGATGGAATGATATGTGAATATATGCTCTAATGAGCTATGTGAATATGTGATATTGTAGTTGAAGAATTCGGTATGATATGGCTAAGCTTGTGAATCAATGATTATGAGATGAAGTTGATATGAGAACTATACATGACATCTAGATAACTTGAATATGTGTAATACTTGCTAAGTTTATTTGTATATGGCTTACTAAGCTTTTGAAAGCTTACTCTGTTTGTGTGTTTTCTCTGTTTTATAGATCGTCAAAGCTACTAAAGGCTCGGGACCGTCAAGGATCATCATCACACTATTCAACTCATTTTGGTACCTTTGGAATATGTATATAGCTAGAAATGGCAATGATGTTTAAAATGTGTATATGATAACCATGAGACATGGCTAGATAAGTTTTGGTAAATGTTTGGCATATATGAAAAATGATGCATGTTTTGGTATGGCTAGATACCTAATGAAATGGTCAAAGTTATGATAAGTATAGATGGATGAATCATGCTTAATTGCTTATGTGTTTTAGTTGTACAAATGGGTTTGATTGAAGTTGTAATTGTATGTGAAGATTTGATGATTTCTTTGATATGTTGTGGTTGTTAAATATGCATGAAATGATTTAGTAATTTGCTAGTAGGGTTTGACCCTTGTGTGGGTGGCATTATGGCCTTGACAATGGCCTGTTTTGCCAACACGATTATGGCAAACGGTCGTGCCTAATGGCTTTGGGAAAATGACAGGATCTAGATAAGGGTGCACGGTCTTGGCACACGGGCGTGCCTGGTAGCCGTGTGATTTAGTCAGTATATGGCCTATGAGAACACGGCCATGGTACATGGGAGTGCCTAGTGGCCGTGTGGAAAAGTCAGTATACATGCCCTGATTTGGCACGGCCTAGACACATAGGCGTGTCTGGTGTCCGTGGGAGGCACACGGCCTGCCCACACGGGCGTGTGGTCTGTAAAATGTAGAAAAGTTTTAAATTTTCGAGAATTTCCGTAAATGTTCGGCCTAATCCCGGCCCTACTTTGAAGCATGTTTAAAGTCTTATTGATCAATATAAAAGGACTCTTTGATTGTGAATGGTGAATGATTATATGAATTGTTTATAAAAGTTTTTGATCCGTCCGGTAATGCCTTTAACCCTAATCTGGCGATGGATACGGGTTAGGGGTGTTACACTTGGGACTATTTTAAGACTGCGTTCCAGAGTAAATATGTGGGAGCCAGCTATATTGACGCTAGGAGACGTGAGTTCCTTAATCTCACCCAGGGAGACCGTTCAGTGGCTGAGTATGAGGCCGAGTTCCTGAGATTGATCCGTTATGCCCGGGGCATGGTGGCGACCGAGTATGAGCGATGCGTCCGTTTTGAGGATGGACTCAGGGACAATTTGCGAGTTCTGATAACTCCATAGAGGGAGCGTGAGTTTGCTACACTAGTTGAGAAGGCAAAGATCGCTGAGGAGGTTAAGCGCGCTGAGTGCCAAAATCGAGAGAGAGGAAAGAATAAGAGGGAATCGGAGCCCTCGAGTTCTGTGATGAGGCCTAACAAAAAGGCCAGATCTGACGGGCCAGTGAGAGTTGGGCCTCCTATTGCACCTACTACGGTTGCGCTTTGTGGACACTGTGGTAGACGCCATCTGGGAGAGTGTTGGAGGACGACTGGGGTATGTTTGAGATGTGGCTCTACTAAGCATCGTGTCAGGGATTGTCCCCTAAGAACCGATATCAGATACAAGCTACGGGTACTGGTAATACGCAACCACCGAGAGTAGTTCAACAGCCACCTAGGGGCCGAGGTCAGGCCATGGGTGGTAACAGTATGGGCCAAGGACAGAGAGCACCGGTGTAACACCCCTAACCCGTGTCCGTTATCGGATTAGGGTTAAAGGCGTTACCAGACAGATCAGATACTTTTATAAACAATTCATACAATCATTCACCATTCACAATCAAAGAGGCTCTTATTTTGGTCTTCGAGACCTTAATTATTCTTTAGGGTAGGCCGGGACTAAACTGAACACTTACGGAAATTCTCGAAAATTTAAAACTTTTCTAAGTTTTAGGGGTTACACACCCGTGTGGGCAGGCTGTGTTCCTCCCATGGCTGCTAGACACGCCCATGTGTCTTCCCCGTGGTCGAACCTGACTTAACTCCATGGCCACCAAGCACACCCGTGTACCTTGGCCGTGGTCGATCCAGACAAAACCACACGGCTACTAGGCATGTCTGTGTGCCAAGGCCGTGTGCTCTTAATTAGCTACTGACTTAGCCCCACGGTCACTAGGCATGCCCGTGTGCCACAACCGTGTGGAAAAATAGGCCATTTGCAAGGCCAAAAATGCCACCCACATTATGATCAAACCTACAAGCAAATACCAATACAATCCATACACATTTGGCAACCCAGAATATACCAAAATCAGATGTCGATGCCACTGTCCCAGACAGGGTCTTACACGAATCAATATGATGCCAATGTCCCAGACATGGTCTGACATGTAAACCTTATATCGATGCCAATGTCCCCGACGTGGTCTTACACGAAATCTCAAATCAATGCCAACGTCCCAGACGGGATTTTACATGATAAAACAGAATAGATAGCTATGTCATGACATAGCTAATCCTATCTATTCCTAGGTTCATATGAAACTTCTCGAACATTTATACTATGTTGTTCTTATCTCGGAACTCATGTACACATCATTTCATAAACATTCATCGTTATCAATAATTATATGAACGTACACAACTCAATACAAATACGTTTACTTGCATAATGACTTACCTCAGATTCGATTTAATGGAAACAGAAACGGCTACTCGGTTACTTTCGCTTTCCCACGATCTAAGTCTGATTTCTTCGATTCTTGATCTAAATATATTCAAATTTAACCCTCTTATTCACTAACTCATCCAATTCAATTCAAATACACACATAGTGGGCAATTTACAAATCAGCCCTTACATTTGCACATTTTAACAATTTAGTTCATTTTTCTCAAAACATCAAATTCACAAGATCATCATTTAACCATGCTTAGTTGAATGCATATATATATCATATAAGTCCAAACATTTCATCAAATTCACAATTTAGTCCCTCAAATTTCTTTCTTTTCAATTTAGCCCTAATTAGCTAAATTCATCGTAAATTCAAGAACAAAATATGTTCATGCAACATATATCTTTCATTTAACACCATAAATCATCATAAAACATATGAGTTCATCTAAGTCTCATTTCACAAACATCATCAATTCTCAAAATTGAAGAATGGGTTTTGTAGTAGACAAAGCAACGATTGCAAACACGTAGAAATTATCAAAAACCGAAATCAAACATACATTGAATTGAGCTTAGAAATGGCCGAATGCCCTAGCTCTTTCTTATTTTATTTTTCTTTCTTTTCTTTGGTAATTTCGGCACTAATGGATGATAATGGCTTATTTTTTAAGCCTTTTATCTTATTAATTATCATATAATTTACAAATTACTAATATAACATTATTGAAACCATTTTTATTATCTTATAATACATGGATATAAATGTCCACTTACTCATAATGGCATAAAGACCTTTTAAGGAACTCATATGATAAAGACATTAGCAAATAGATTCCCTTACATAAAGCATGCTAATTTTGTATTTAATGCGATTTAATCCTTATCTCAAATTAAGCACACAGATAGACAAATTAACTTATGGGACTTTAGCACATGCTTAATCACATATCATAGGCACGAAAATATAATATTAAAATATTATACGAACTCGAATTTGTGGTTCTGAAACCATTATTCCGACTAGGGTATAAATCGAACTATTACAATTCTCCCCCCTTAGGGATTTTCGTCCCCGAAAATCTTACCGTTAAACAGATTCGGATATTGTTGTCTCATTGAATCTTCAGGCTCCCACGTAGCCTCTTCTAGTCCGTGTCAATTCCAAAGTACTTTCACTAACGAAATTTTCTTGTTTCTCAACTCTTTCACTTCACGAGCTAAGATACGGATCGGTTCTTCCTCATAAGACATATCAGATCGAATTTCAATTTCAGACGGAGCAATCACATATGACGGATCAGAACGATATCTACGGAGCATCGAAACATGTAATACATTGTGTATCTTTTCTAACTCGGAGGGCAAAAAAAAAATATGTATGCAATTGGCCCAACTGGCTCAATGATCTTATATGGTCCGATGAACCTCAGACTTAACTTGCCTTTGTGTCTGAATCTGAGTACTTTCTTCCATGGAGACACCTGTAGAAACACTTTGTCACCAATCTCGAATTCAATATCCTTTCTTTTCAAGTCCGCATAAGACTTCTGACGATCAGATGCTGCTTTCAAACTATCTTGGATCACTTTCACTTTCTGTTCAGTATCTTTTATCAGATCAACCCCGTGTAGCTTATTCTCATTGAGCTCGGTCCAATACAGAGGTGTACGACATTTATGTCTGTACAAAGCTTCATAAGGTGCCATTTTAATGCTTGACTGATAACTATCATTGTATGCAAATTCAATCAATGGCAAGTATGATCCCCACGTACCGTTAAACTCAAGAATGCAACATCTCAACATATCCTCGAGAATCTGAATAATCCACTCAGATTGACCTTCCGTTTGTAGATGAAAAGCTGTACTGAAATGTAACTTCGTACCTAAAGCTTCTTGCAATTTCTTCCAGAACCGTGATGTAAACCGCGGATCTCTGTCAAACACAATGGCTAGGGCACACCATGTAATCTCACAATCTCATATATATAAAGCTCAGGTAATTTATCAAGTGAATAGTCAGATCGTACAGGAATAAAATGGGCAGATTTCATTAATCTATCAACTACAACCCAAATCAAATCTTTCTTTTTCGGAGTAAGAGGCAATCTCGAAACAAAATCCATTGTTACTCTATCCCATTTCCACTCGGAAATCAGAATCGATTGTAGCAATCCGGACGGAACCTGATGTTCAGCTTTAACTTGTTGACAAACTAAGCACTTTGAAACAAAATTAGAAATGTCTCTTTTCATACCAGTCTACCAATAATGTCGTTTCAGATCATAATACATCTTTGTACTACCCGGATGAACAGATAGTCGACTATTATGAGCTTCACTCAGAATTAACTGTAATAACTCAGAGTTTCTTGGAACACAGATACGATCTCGAAATCTCAAGCAATCATCAATGACTTTAAATTCAGAATCAGAATTGGAATCACACTGAGCTCGTTTCGCTATTATTTCATTATCAACTTTCTGAGCATCGCATATTTGTTGTAAAAACAACGGTCTTGCTTTCAATTCAGCTAACACTGAACTATCATCAGACAGGTCTAAATGAGCATTCAAGGCACGTAGTGCAAACAATGATTTTCTACTCAGCGCATCAGCAACGACATTTGCTTTACCCGGGTGATAATCGATTACAATCTCATAGTCTTTCAACAGCTCCAACCATCTTCTTTGACGCAGGTTTAAATCTTTCTGAGTCATCAGATATTTAAGACTTTTATGATCTGAAAATACGTGACATTTCTCACCAAATAGATAGTGGCGCCTAGAGATAGGGTGACGAGATAGGGTGCCTAGAGATAGGGTGACGAGATTTTGCCGGATTAGGGTGAAACCTAATATGGGATTCCATAGATCGAGTTAATGCAATTCTAGGGGTTTTAATTAGAAAGAGATTTCAATTAATCAACCTAGGGTTAGACGTTATTCACTTCGAGAGAGGGTTTAATATACATTAGGGAATATTACGGATCAAGTCAAACGAATAAATCGTCTGGTTCAGAGTTAGAAAACAAGTGAGGTCTAAGTGGATTCTTAATCAACTAGGTTTTCCCCAAAAGTATTCTCCCAATTCATTCTTCTTTGTCTTAGAGTCTTTAATTTTAGTAGTTAATTAATTTAGATTTAAACAAAAAATTCCCTTTATTTTAGGCTAAATAATAAAAAGAAAGTTAGTATTAGTACTTTTAGTTCCTTTGGGTTCGACATTCCGGTCTTACCACTAAACTATACTACTGTTCGATAGGTGCGCTTGCCTCAATCGTTGTCATAGTTAGTTTTCAGGTTCGATCATTCTCATTATAAATTTTAAGACTTTGACATCGCGAAAACAACGATCAAGTTTTTGGCACCGTTGCCGGGGAACTAAAATATTAAGTATGCTCTATTTTTATTACTTTAGCCATTTTTATTTTTTGCAATTTAATTTTAATTTTATTTATTTACTTTGCTAATTTTTCTTTTATTCTTTTTCTCCTTTCAGGAACCTCTAGTTTATGACTAGAAGGAACCCGACAGGACCCCTACTTTACGACAGTGATATTGAAGGTACCGTTCGTAGAAATCGCAGAGAAATAAGGCGAAGCTTAAACTACACAGAAGAAGAGCAAGAAGGCAAAACCAATTCTACAGAAGAGATGGCTGAGAACAATCCACCACCTCAATAGATGGCCGAAAATAATGCTCCTCGAACTATGTATGATTATGCTAAACCTAGTTTAACAGGAGCTGAGTCAAGTATTGTTACACCTACTATTGCTGCAAATAATTTTGAACTGAAACCTAACACAATTCAGATGATACAACAATTTGTTCAGTTTGATGGTTTGCAGGATGAGGATCCTAACACACACTTAGAAAATTTTCTCGAATTTTGCGATACTTTCAAAATAAATGGTGTTACTGATGATGCCATCCGTCTTCGATTATTTCCCTTTTCCTTTAGGAATAAAGCCAAACAGTGGTTGCATTCTCTTCCATGAGGGTCGATCACTACATGGGATCAAATGACCGAAAAATTTCTATTAAAATATTTTCCACCGGCCAAAACAGCCAAGTTAAGGAATGATATCTCTTCTTTTGTGCAGATGGATTTAGAGACACTTTACGATGCATGGGAGAGATACAAAGATTTGCTGAGAAGGTGCCCACACCACGGATTACCTTTGTGGCTACAGGTCCAAACTTTTTACAATGGTATGAACCCTTCAACAAGGTAACCAATCGATTCAGCTGCCGGTGGAACCCTAAACAACAAAACTCCTGAAGCGGCCTACGAGTTTATAGAAGAGATGTCACTGAATAACTATCAGTGGCAAGTAACAAGGACAAGGCCAGCCAAAGCAGCCGTAGTTTTCAACATCAATGAAGTGACCGCACAATCGAACCAGGTGGAATTACGACATAAAAAATTTGATGGTTTATATGGTTCTTCACAGGCATATCCAGTTATGCAGTGCAACGCAAGTGAAGGAGTGGCGAATCCTGAGTACCCACCCTACGGACAGGGCATGGAGAGCGAACAAATGAACAATATGGGTAACAATTTCTGATCTAACAATAACCCTTATAGTAACACTTATAATCTAGGTTGGAAGAACCACCCCAATTTCTCATGGGGCGGTCAAAGAAATCAAAGGCAACAACCATCCCAAAATTTCCAAAAACAACCCTACCCATATGAAAAGAAGCCAAACCTTGAATAGATGCTGACAAACTTCATAGCAGCCTCAGAAATACGCTCCCAAAATACAGAAACACGTTTCCAAAAGATAGAAACAAAACTTGAGGCATTGACACAAGAGATCAAGGATCAAATCGGGCATTTCGCTAAGCAAATCTCTGAGAGACCACAGGGAAGACTACCAAGAAACACCAAGACTAACCCAAGGGAGCAAATCCAAGCCATAACAGCTTAAGAAGGTGAAGGGTTAGATGAACCCAATTTAAGGCAAGAGAAAGTGGTCGAAGAAGGTAAGGTTGAGGTAAGTAATAATAAGCCAAAGCCTTTAATCAAAGAGTACCAACCTCATATACCATATCCTGAAGCATTGAAGAAGGACGACACAAAAGAACAGTTCGGTAAGTTTCTTAAACTTTTAAATAAATTACATATTAACTTACCGCTACTTGAAGCTCTTTCGCAGATGCCAGATTCTAGGAAATTTTTAAAGAAGCTATTGATAAATAAGCGAAAGATAGACGAGGAATCGCATGTGGAACTAAACGCAAAGTGCTCGGTAATCTTGCAAAATAAACTACCACAGAAATTAAAAGATCCAGGGAGTTTTACGATTCCATGTTTAATTGGTAGTTTATCTATTGATAATGCGTTAGCAGATTTTGGGGCAAGCATAAATGTCATGCCTTATAAATTGTTTAAACAACTAGGTCTAGAGAAACCCAAACAAACTAGGATGAGCATTCAATTAGCTGATAAAACTGTTAGAATTCCTAGGGGCATAATTGAAGATGTACTCGTAAAAATTGACAAATTTGTATTCCCAGTAGACTTTGTCATTTTAGACATGGATGAGGACAACACGATCCCCCTAATTTTAGGAAGACCATTCTTAGCAACTGCCAGAACTAAAATCGATGTTGATGCATGTGAACTTATACTCTGTGTAGGTGACGAGAGAGTCACTCTTCAAGCCCTCGATTCAACTAGAACATCGAGTAACCAAGGTGAGAAGATAAATTCTATTGATAATCCTTCGGTTAACCCTTCTTTTCAGGAAGCACCACAAAAGAACACAACTGAACCCGATCCTGGACCCAGTGCCAACAAAGAAATAACTCATGAGGAACAAAGGATTCAGATCGACAAACTAGACGGGTGGAAAACGCATTTCAAGGAAAAATTAGGGTTACACGAAACAAAACCCAAGCCACTCTACGAGACAGACAAGTTCAAAATCGGAGATCAGGTACTGTTAGATAAAGCAGACCCTCGAATACCTCCTCCAGACCCTAATACAAACAAAGAAATCTCTTTTAAGGTAACCAATGTTTTCCCATACGGAACAGTCGAGGTAAGCAATCCTGTTTTTGGCACATTCAAAATAAACTCTACCCAACTTGAATTTCACCATGATAATAGGACTGATAGCATGAGGAAGGACTTTCAACTCCTCAAACCACCATGAATGTGCGAATGAGAGGAGAGTCTAGCTTAAGACTATAAACGAGGGCTTCTCGGGAGGCAACCCAAGTACTAACCCCATTACATTTGTTACATTTTATTCTTTCTTTTATTTTCCTTTTTTAGCACCTAACTATAAACTAACTAAGTGCAGATTCCCAGGCCACACGGGCGTGGCGACTTGAGCATGGGCGTGGGAGAAACAAATGAAGCCCACCACAGCCACGCGATATGGCCGTGTGAGATGCCACGCCCACGAGACACGGGCGTGTGAATGTACCTGACTTGAGAATTCTATTTAAACCACCCACCCCTCCTTCTTCTCACCTATATTCTCACCCTTCTTCCTCCCTTACACCCTTCTACACCCTCCATTCTTAGCATTCTTTATTTTCATAGCATTCTTCTCAATCTTTTGGCCATGTCAAAGAAACAGACCCAGCACAATCTCTCTCATGGAGACCGATCTACATGATTTCATGCTGGCCGCTTCATTCACTCGACAAGCCAAGGGTCTTTGAGACCATTTATCTTTTGTTTTAATTTTATCTTCTCCTTTATTTTCCTTCTCTTTGACTATCTTATGCTTAACTTAGTTTATTTTATTTTAGTTTCTTAGTGTCAGGTTCAAAAGGCTGCTAGGGAATCACACCGGAACCATGACCACTGCCTCAACACAACCTTAGAAGTTCAAAAGGCTGCTTGGGAATCACGCCACTTCCGCCACCGCCAGCACCTCCACAGCCTTAGAGGTCACACCCACCTCGCAAACCATCCAACAATAAGGACCCTTCAGTCCATCCATCTTTTCTTTTAATTTTATTTTACTTTCTGTTTTCTTTCTCTTTATCTTTCTTGTCTTTAGTTACATAATTTGTTTATTTTTAATGTGTCTTAAAAATTCCTAGCTAGTTCTTCACGAGCTTCCCAAATTCTTCATCTAGCACAGAGCTCGTCAGTAACTACCACAACAAAAGAAGGCACCTCCAACGTATTTTCCACATCCTCCAAGGATTTTCATCCATAATTTAGGAAGTTTCATTTCTCCCCATAACTTATGATTTTATTATTATCGTGCTATTATCTATCTTTGTACATTGAGGAAAATGCAAACCTTAAGTGTGGGGGGTGAATCTTAAGGATTCCAAACTTTTTGCATTATTCTCAAATCCCTGAGTTATGCCTTGTCCTAAAGTAAGTTTCTCATATTACGATTAGAATGAAATTTCCATGATTTATGATCTTTATTGATATGTTTTAGATTAAGTCATGGATAATTGTGTTTTGATAATTAAATTCTAAGAATACTAGAGAATCAAGCATGATAAGTCTATTTTTCAGAATTAAAAATTTTCTAGGTTGTCTACCTGAGTTTAAATATTACTTTGAAGTCTAAAATTTACGAGGATGACATCAAAATACACATAATTTTTGTGAGATTTTGAGCCTTATAAGAGCATACATTCTTTTTCTTGCTCACTTTATTGATTATGAGTGTGTCAACATTGATTTGTTATTCTAGAACTTGCATTGATTATACATGTCGAGACCACACCTTTGACTTGATACACAGAGATGATAAAGGCACCTAGGATTTAACCCACTTACTCCACTAAAAATCCTACCTTCATGACTAACCCCTAGTGAACCCCGTTTAATCCTAACAACCCATTTATTGACTTACCCGCTAATATTAACCTAAAACCTTTTATATTTGTTACCACCATTTCTTTTGACTACCCTTATGTCGAGATTTGATTTGATTAGTTGCCTAACTATGATCTTTATTTCAGTAATTTATTCCCTATTATGTATTTAATGTTCTTAAAAAAATCGAAGTATAGTCATTATTAGTTTTGTGATCAAGGGAGCTTATACGTCTAAATTCCAATTGTTAAAGAAGAAGCTCATTTTATTAGTATTATTAATTGATTTAATTACTTATATTCAGTTCGTTGTTTCTAGTTAGGTAATTTTTTAGGTCGATCTCGATTCTAACCCTCTAATTCAGCCTTTATCCACACCTTAACCCAAGCCCCGTTACAACCCTATTAAAGACCTTTTGATTTGTGCATCATCTCATATTATAGTGGTGGAGATTTGATTTTCATGCAAGCCTATTAGATTTGATTTTCATCTCATATTCGACTTTTGAGTGCCTAATTTCTGAACCTTAAACACTTTGAGTGATTTGAGTGAATCTTTAGTGAGGATGTCAATTCTCGTAGGTTTTGGATCAAGGGTAACTATTTAGATAAGAGGAAACACCTACGTTTTGTGCTACAAATGTATGACTTAGATTGTTTGAATCTTTAGGACTCTCTGAGTTGAATTATCCATGTATGAATTATCATTGAATTATGACGAAACACTATCAAATGACTATTATGAATTGAGGGAAGTTTGTTTTAATTATGAATTGAGAATTTTGCTTGAGGACAAGCAAAAGCTTAAATGTGGGGGTATTTGATAAAACATAAAAGTAACATATTTTAAGCCCACATTTAGCATGCTTTTGGATGAATTATCCCTTATTTTATGCCATTTGGTGCTCTTAATCCTTTTTTTTTCATGTTTTATACTCAGGGAAGCACCAGAGGATGAAAAGAATGGAAAACGGGCTTAAAACGAGACAAATGGGCCAGATCACGAAATCGACATGGCCTGGGCCCAAGACCACACGGCCGTGTCTCCCTAACAATCTCGAACACGACCTGGCCACGATTCACACAGACGTGTGCCATGGCCGTGCCCCTGCCGTGACAAAGAGAAATTTCATTTGGATTTGGATACTTAGGGGCAAAGAAACACATTCCAAAAGCCTATATATACACCCTAAGTATGACCTAAAAGGGAGAGCCCAAGGCTACTATCAAGGGGCGTCTTGCTAGGCCAGAGAAGGCAAATTCGCAGGGATTCACTCAGGGATAGCCAATTGATTCATCTCTAGAAGCCAGAATTATACTCAAGACAGAGGATTTCTCCTTAGTTTCCTTCAGGGAGTTTTAGGGATTTCTTATGTTTTGTTTTATCTTTTCTTTTGAGATGTTTTCTTTTATTGTTATGAACTAAACCCTCAGATACCGGAGAGGGATGAAATTTAGATGAATCTTGTTATCGTTTGCTGAACTATATGATAAATATTTGACTTGTTCTTAATTATGTGTTCTTAATTCTTGTGTTGATATTTCGCGGATATTAATTCAAGTTTGATGTGCTTAGGTGGAGGAGCAAAAGTCCCTGCTTAAGAGTAAATCTAGCATAATTAAGCGGAGTTGATCGCGCGCCTAGAGATAGGGTGACGAGATTTTACCGGATTAGGGTGAAACCTAATATGGGATTCCATAGATCGAGTTAATGCAATTCTAGGGGTTTTAATTAGAAAGAGATTTTAATTAATCAACCTAGGGTTTGACGTTATTCGCTTCGAGAGAGGGTTTAATATACATTAGGGAATCTTACAGATCAAGTCAAATGAATAAATCGTCTGGTTCAGAGTTAGATAACAAGTGAGGTCTAAGTGGATTCTTCCTCGGGTATTGTCTTAATCAACTAGGTTTTCCCCAAAAGTATTCTCCCAATTCATTCTTCTTTGTCTTAGAGTCTTTAATTTTAGTAGTTAATTAATTTAGATTTAAATAACAAATTCCCTTTATTTTAGGCTAAATAATAAAAAGAAAGTTACTATTAGTACTTTTAGTTCCTTTGGGTTCGACATTCCGGTCTTACCACTAAACTATACTACTGTTAGATAGGTGCGCTTGCCTCAATCATTGTCATAGTTAGTTTTCAGGTTTGATCATTCTCATTATAAATTTTAAGACTTTGACATCGTGAAAACAATGATCAATCTTCCTCACGATCTCGGATAGCATACGCTCTGGCAGGCGCTCTAGCTTCAGATCTTGCAACAGTGTCTCTCATAACCCTCTAACTACCACTGACATTTCTTACATTTCGAGAAGGTCTACCTCTCATTGGAGCATTACCCGATCTCAGATTCTGAATAGTCTCTGGCTCAACGGGCTCTGGGCAACCACGGATGAAATGATCTAATGATCCACATTTGAAGCAAGCTCGATCATTTAATCTACAGCTTGTCGGATGCCTTTTTCCATAATGTTTACATTCAGGTTTCTCAGATCGAACATTTCCAACACTTGCTATTGAAGTTGCTGGAGTTTTGGAGATTATTTTTGATCTAGCTTGATCTCTATTCGAATGTCCCATATTAACTCTCGAACGGCTTTGATCATCTCTAAATTTCTTCGAAGTAGACTGAAATAATTTGCTTGGAAATCTCTTTCTCACTTCACGGACTTCAGACTCAGCTTTTCTTTTGTCTTTCCCGAGTGCCTCAGCTTTGCTCACTCGATCAACCAGTACAACAAACTCTTTTATCTCTAAAATCTCGACTAGCAAATAGATATCCTCGTTAAGGCCATCTTCAAATCTCTTACACATTATTGCTTCCGATGATACACACTCTCGGGCATACTGACTCAGTCTCACGGATTCTCGTTCATATTCCGTAACAGTCATACGACCCTGTTTCAATTCTAGAAATTCCTTCCATTTCTGATCAATGAATCTCTCACTAATGTATTTCTTTCAAAACTCAGACTGGAAGAAATCCCAAGTGACTCGTTCTTTTGGAACCACGGAAATCAAAGTCTTCCACCACTGGTAGGCGGCATCTCGTAGCAGTGAAACAACAAATCTAACACTTTCTTTCAGAGTCAAGGACATTCATCAAATACTCGGATAGTGTTTTCTAACCAGAACTCGGCTTTCTCGGCATTGTCATCACTTGTAGCCCTGAACTCTTCAGCCCCATACTTACAAATTTTATCGACCGGAGGCTTGTTCCACAAATTCAAATTTGTAGTCGGAGGCATAGTAGATGTCTGAGATAGATTAACTGGGGGGAGGTTGCGAAACAGTCGGGTTATTTCTAACAAACTGAGTGAACCACTTACTCATCATCTGGAAGAAAGCTTGCTTAGCTTGTCCCTCTTGACCGCTCGTAATCGGTCTCGAATCAGAAGGTGCTGTCCCTTGCGCGGGAGCAGGTGCATTACTTTCTACATCGTCAGCTACGGCTCTTTTGGGATCTGTTACTATACGAAAATTACATTTTACACGTCGGGATTCATCACACTATCACAGTTCAAATATATGGCATGTATAGCTAGACTTTGACACGCTACGTTAGTCTGAGAATCTACTAAACCTGGCTCTGATACCAGCAAAATGTAACACCCTTAACCCGTGTACATTACCAGATTAGGGTTAAAGGCGTTACCGGACAGATTGGATACTTTTATAAACAATTCATACAATCATTCACCATTCAGAATCAAAGAGCCCCTTATTTTGGTCTTCGAGACCTTAATTATGTCTAGGGTAGGGCCGGGACTAAACCGAACACTTACGAAAATTCTCAAAAATTTAAAACTTTTCTAAGTTTCAAGGGTTACACGCCCATGTGGGCAGGCCGTATTCCTCCCATGGCAGCTAGACACGCCCATGTGTCTTCCCCATGGTCAAACTTGACTTAACTCCACAGCCACCAAGCACCCCTGTGTACCTTGGCCGTGGTCGATCCTGACAAAACCACACGGCTACCAGGCACGTCTGTGTCCCAAGACCGTGTGCTCTTAATTAGCTACTGACTTAGCCCCACGGTCACTAGGCACGCCCGTGTGCCACAACCGTGTGGCAAAATAGGCCATTTGCAAGGCCAAAAATGCCACCCACATTATGGTCAAACTTGCAAGCAAATACCAATACAATCCATACACATTTGGCAACCCAAAATATACCAAAATAACTATCCAATCTTTACAATCAAAACCAATTCCAATCATACCAATTTATAAGACTAAAACTCAAGTAAACACAAGCATAATTCATCCTTATACTTACCATAAACTTAACCATTTCATAAGCTATCAAACCATACCAAAACATGGACCATATATCATATTCATTAAAGCATATAATCAACACATAACTAGCTAAATCACATGGCTAAGTTCACATCTCATTCTTATACAAATAACTTGTAACACCCCCAACCCGGCCCAGACGTTATGGCTGAATCTGAGAATGTCACATCAAAGGCGTAATTCAAAACGATCTTGCTAAGTTAACAATTCAGGACCCAAAAGCCCAAAATCTATGAGTCTTGTTAAGTAATGATAAAAGCCTATTTAATTAATTTAAGTATTCCGAAAACCATGTTTAAACAAAAGAAATTTACTCAGGTTTAATAATTAAGTAAACTGTTGAAACTACGAAACTCAAAATCCAAAGTCAAATCGGAGTACAAGGCCTTATTACATCCAACGAAAATAAAGCAAGTAAAATCATGTCTTTTGAAACAAATAATAAAACTTCTAAGTAACTTGTAGTGTGGCCATCTCTGAGTCCTCTCCCACGTCGAGCCGTTTACTGAGGATCACCTGAAACATTTAATAAAAAGGGGGTGAGTTTCGAAACTCAGTGTGTATGACCCTTGGTAATCCAATCATCATACAATTATCACATTGGGCCTAAGCCCTATCAAAATCAGTGGTCTTGAGCCTTAGCCCACAATGACCTCATATCTCATCAGTATCACATGAATGCAATGCACCCATGCCAAATCCAACCCTACACACCAATTCCCTTCCAACCCTACACACCTGTGGGGATATAAATATCAAACCACCCATCCCTACACTCCAAATGTAACACCCCAAACCCGGCCCATGCGTTAAGGCCAGATCTGACATGTCACATGAGAAAAATGCTTTTAGGCCCTTTTCATTTGTACGTAAATAGATAATGATTAAAATTAAGTAAACAAATTTCCCATTTAAAAATTCTTGACAAGGTATTACTGAATAGAAGATTGATTGATAAATCGGTAAATTTGAGCTAATAATTTTACAACCATTTTTTTGAAAAGTGTTGATGATAATTTAAAGGAAGATTTCTGAATTAAAATATTTATGAAGGTTTATTAGGAAATCCATTTGTATCTCCATTTTAGAAAAGTGTTTATTTAAGTTTTTAGAAAAATCTCATTTAAAGTACTTAGAGCAAAATATAAATAAGTCAAACAGAAAACAAAATAAAAATAATCCAGAGGCCTTATTACAATTTTAACTCAAAATAGTAAAGTAATTAAGTGTGCTAAAAAGAAATCCAAAGTCCAAATATAACCGTTTTTTTTTTAGTATGGCCTCCACCGAGTCATCCATGGCCCAAGTCCCCGTCACTGAACATTACCTTAAAGGAATAAGGAAACGGGGTGAGTTACTAGAACTCAGTGTATAACCCCCTTACCGTTGTTCACTGGGCCTGAACCCATTTAGCAAAATTTTGGGCCTAAGCCCCTTTATGCAAAATAATGTATCAAATAAATCATATGAATGTAATGCAATCCCAAACCAACCTAATAATCCATCCGCTACACACCACCCGTACCATCCATCACACCTGTGGGGATCAAGTCAACCCACCCTGCCAACACACCAATCGCAAGCATTTAGCCATTTATAATATAATCAAATTGTGGTCAAGCCACCAGAATCATTGCGAATCAAATTATCAAACATATTTGTGGTAGTGCCACCAGAATCACTTCTCTTCAACATTTTCTCATCCCATGCAAAGTCATGTAAATGCATCATACATAGCAAATCATGATATTTACAATATAACAACGATAATTAATAACTTAGAGATTTATTACAAACAATTTGGCCCATTAACACTTTGCAAAATCGGCCCATTAGGGCATTATATCAAATCGGCCCATCAAACCATATATCAAATTGGCCCATTAAGGCAATTTATCAAATCGGCCCATTAAGCAATATATCCATTCGGCCCATTAAGGCAATTTATCAAATCGGCCCATTAAGTAATATATCCTTTCGGCCCATTAAGGTAATTTTGTAATTCGGCCCTTTAGGGGCATTTTCGTAATTCTCACAGTGTTAATACCGATTTTGACTAATTTATCAAAATAATTCAATTTAAGCCACTTTTCCTGGTTTATGCCATATTACGATTTTAATCATAGCGATATATTTCCAACATAATATCAATCTTAAAACCCATGGAAAACGGTGTGAGATTACACACCTGATTACGGTAAGCACTAAACTTTCTTGATCGTTGGCACCTAAGATATCGTAACACTAGATTAATCGACATACACGATTTTAATAATCAAACTCTTAAAATAAACGATCTAAAGTGTTTACCCTTGGAATCGTGTATGACCACAATTTGTCGATTTTCCCCGGATGACGGTCCACAACTCGGTGGAAAATCCCGAACCGTTGATACCTCAAAATTGTGAACGACTTCGAATAGTGGATTCTCACCGGACGATAGTCCACAACCCGGTGGAAAATCCCAAACCGCCGATACTGCCCTTTGTTTGAATTTAGGAGTAGGGATCGCAAATCCGCTCCTTTTGCGATCTCCAATCGCTACCCCTTTCGATTTGATATCGCTTGCCTCCATTGAATAAGATTTTAGTCAAAACGATATTACGATAAAAAGATGGATTGTCAAATGACAAGGGTTCGGCTTACCACTAATATCGTATGATCACAAGTCGGTGGATCGAGTGATTTAGTCCCTAAAACATGTAGTCGATTAGCTAACCTTCAATCCGATTAACACAATAACCAAATGGAGATATTGAATGGACTAAGGAAGAACTTCCTTACCTTAATCGATGATAATCCCGTTTCTCACGATTGTCCTATGACTAGAAATGATTAGGCGATGTCGTGGTATTCGGCCTCCCTCTATATCACTATGAAGAAAATATTGATCACAACAAGAGAGTGATGGAGAGAGATATTTTGATAGAGAAACAAAGTAGAATAACCGTATGATGATGAACTCATATATTCGGCTAGTAAGACAATAACAATGAATTGAAAAGAGGGATAATAGGTCACTTACCAACTCAATCAAAAAGAGATTGTCCACGACAAAAAGAAAAGAAAAAGTGAAAAGATGGGATGATACTAGATTCGGCTTTGGAGGAAAATCAAACAAGAAGATGTGATCTTAAAGTGATGTCGATTTTAGAGAAAAGGGAAGATTGAAGAAATGGTTAAAGGAAAAGAATGGAAGGATGGATGCTTAGATGATTCGGCTATCAAGGGAAGGTGAACAAGAGATGAATGTTTCAACCAAACAAAAGAGAAGAAATGCACTAATGTGCTAGGAGGTTTCGGTAAAGAAGAAAGAAAAGAAGAAAAAAATAAATTCACTAATGGTTTGAGGATTTGGCAATGAGAGTAGCAATTTGGAGAAAATGACACAAAAGGTTGCAAGTAGGAATTTTGGCCAAAACAAGCACCAAAGTTTTTCACCCAAAAGACAAAGAAAATTCGGCTATGCCCTCTCTATACCAAAACCGTCCATGCCTTGGCCAATAGGTCAAAATTTGCCAACCAAAACTTTCCAAAACATCACCCTTGAAGATGGCCAACATGTTCCCCATACTTTCCCCTTTCTATTGATTTCTTTCCCTACCTTCATCCTTTCCTAATTTCCTTAGCCACCTTGCCAAAAATAAAAAGTCCAACTTGCCTTATTTACAAGCTTGGCCGACACTTAGGGAAAGAGTACAAAAATAATAGTCAAAATTTGCACATTATGGGATTCGAACCTCTTCCCTCCATACTCTTCACCTAATGCCATAACCTCTTTGACATATGCTCACTTATGCTAACCAATTACTTACTTATTTCTATAAGCATTAATGTCACTTACTAATTCTCCTTAACAGACCTAAACACAAAATTTTTACTAGGGCCCAAACCAATCCCGAGCCTTCATAAACCTCTTAAACATACACAATTAATATTTTTAGCTAGCTTGACGCAAGAAATAATGCAACACATAAAATTCTAAATTTTAGGATGTTACACCAAAGGTAGCACCAGCAGCGGCACTACTCAACGTTGCAGCAAAGCTGCTATAATGGGCTTAATGCCATCGGTGGATCCACGAATGTTATGCGATCCTCAAATATTCCTCCGTATCATCATAACCCACCCAAGTGCAACATATATTTCATGAATGCAACATACACATTTTCACACATTCGGCACTTAGGGGTATTTTAGTCATTTCACTACCCAAGGGTATTTCCGTAAATCTACTCTATAGGGGTATTTAGGCAATGTTACAAAATAGGGGTACTTTGGAAATTTTGTAAATCAGGGATATTCTGGTAATTTTACAAATCAGGGGTATTTTAGTAATCTTGCAAATCTAAGGATATTTTGGTAAGTTTAAAATCAGGGGTATTTTAGTAATTTTTGCAATTCTAGGGATATTTTGGTAATTTTCAAATTAGGGGTATTTTGGTAATTTTACAAATTAGGGGTATTTTAGTAATCTTGCAAATCTAAGGATATTTTGGTAATTTTCAAATCAGGAGTATTTGGTCCCTCTCGGGTTTTAGTTATGAACTTTGGCCCATTAACAAGTCCTTGCGGCCAAAGTGAACGGACACTATGCACCAGGTAGGATTCCAGAGAAGAGGAGGTGGGCCACTAGGACCGCTTAAGTACCAAGCTCTCCCTAGATCCAATCCTAGACATGCATATGTCCGTTGCCACACTCTTACCCAGCGACTTGTCCATGGACATGTTTAATTATTAGATTAAGTCTTATGCGGTTTAAGAGTTGTTCAAAATTGGGCCTAAAGTTAGTTAAACCCTAGCATACTTGTCTACGTCCCCATAAAGCCCATCAAGCCCATTTCATGTTCATAAAGCCTCTTATGCCCAAATCACATCCTTATGGCCCATTAGGCCCAAATCTCGTTCATATAGCCTATTAGGCCCAAAACAATTCCAGATCATGTAACATGCATGACTTACTCAATTTATATAACTGAATCAATCAATTTCATCAAACTTAGCCTCAGGGCCCACCGGGCCCATTTAGCCACTTTCGGCTTTTCGGCTTTCCGGCATTTCTGATATCGTGTGTGTAGTGTTTGTACACACCTGGTTACTGCGACGTGCTATTCTATCCTTGGTCTTGAACCTACAACCAACCAACCTTCAATCAACCATCCATACTTAATCAAAATATTTACCAAAACCCGAAGCCTTACCGTAACCTTACCGTGTGCCACCGGGTTCTAATAGTCCTTCCTTAGCTACTAATCACGAGTATCCCCTAGATCTGCACTTACACATACGCCATCAAAATTCAAGTGACCCATAATCCAAACAAGTCACCCCTATATATCATACACATTCGACCATTCACTTAAACCATAATCGAGTTGAGTACACTTACACTTTGCTAACGATCCTTACCACGCTTGCGATCTCTGAACCTTACCCTTGTTAATACATGATTAACGACAATGAGAAGTTAGATAGCCCTTCGACTTTTAACAAAACACACTAAGGGATTAACTGAATACTTACCCAATCCACTTTTGATCATACGGCCTAGATAGCTACTGAACGAGATTCGGCTTTTAACCTTGACTGATAGTAGATAACAATTGATTTTTGATGGAGGAAAGCAACAAAGATTCAGCACTAATAGGGATTTCGGAAAGAGAAGATGATGATATTTCGGTAATAAAAGAGTTTTGCTATGAGAGAATTCGGCAAAAAGGGATTCGACTTTAGGAGATTTCGACAACAAGTCAAGGTATTTTCGGTTGTGGAAAAAAAATAAGGTTTCGGCAAGGAAAAAAAAAGAATGGAAAATTCGGCATTACCTAGGACCCCAGATTTAGGACACACACATTTATATAGCCTATAGCCGAAACATAGCTAACCCTAAAGTCCAATTCGGCACCACTTCATCCACTGCTCATCTCCTAATTTTTCTCCATGATATCTCCCTATCCTTCTCCTAAATTCTCTCTACTGATCACTTCTCCTTAGAGTCCCGCTACACGCCACTTCTAGCCTTCTAGAAGCCCAAATTAAACTCCAAAATAAAACTAAGCTAGCACTCGAACCTCAGACCTCCCTGCATGCATATGTCGCCACCTCTCTACACCCTAGTGGCGTCACTTAGCTACTTTACCACAGGCTTTTTTGTGCCATTTTTTACTTATTTTTATTTAAAAGCCCACTACTAACAACCCTAATTCCTTAATTAATTAAATTAAGAATCCTCCACCACAAAACTCAAACCCAGAGCTTCTCCAACACACCTAGACACTCCAAATTTATTAAACCCTTAAAGACATCATGTCATTTCCTCGCTCACTTAAAATTTTTCTGAGACCCAAAGCCCAATAGTCCCAATTCTAATAGGCCCGAATTCGGGGCATTACATAACTAGCCTATACATGCCATATCTAGCTATATACATTTTCAAAATGTACCAAAACAAGTTGAGTATTATGATGACGATCCTTGACGGTCCTCGAGCCTTCAGAAGCTTTGAAGATCTATAAAACAGAGAAAACGCACACACAGAGTAAGATTTCAAAAGCTTAGTAAGCCATACACAAATAAACTTATCAAGTAATACACATATTCAAGTTATCAAGATGTCATTTACAGTTCTCATAGCAACTTCATCTCATAATCATTAAATCATTTGCTTAGCCATATCAAACCAAATCCTTCAACTCCAATATCAAATATGCACATAGTTCATTTGAGCACATATTCACATATCATTTCATCCATTCATAATACATATTCATCTTAGTAAGTTTATATAGATACTTACCTTCCATACACACTTAGTGTACAAGCCAAACGTACCTAAAACAGATATACAAATCACATACTCGTTCATAGCTCAGATTTTCCCGTTGAACCTTTCAGAATCTAATAGGATATGCAGAATACTCAAAATAGTCTTATATTTCCAACGTCCCAGACGTGGTCTTACATGTAATCAGATGTCGATGCCACTGTCCCAGACAGGGTCTTACACAAATCAATACAATGCCAATGTCCCAGACATGGTCTTACACGTAAAACTTATATCGATGCCAACATCCCCGACGTGGTCTTACACGAAATCTCGAATCAATGCCAACGTCCCAGACGTGGTCTTACATGATAAAATAGAACAGACACCTATGTCATGACATAGCTAATCCTATCTATTCCTAGGTTCATACGGAACTTCTCGAACATTTCTACTATGTTGTTCTTATCTCAAAACTCATGTACACATCATTTCGTAAACATTCATCGTTATCAACAATCATATGAACATACACAACTCAATACAAATACGTTTATTTGCATAATGACTTACCTCAGATTCGATTTAACGGAAACAAAAATGGCTACTCGGTTACTTTCTCTTTCCCACGATCTAAGTCCGATTTCTTCGGTTCTTGATTTAAACATATTCAAATTTAACCCTCTTATCCACTAACTCATCCAATTCAATTCAAATACACATATTTTGGGCAATTTAAAAATTAGCCCTTACATTTGCACATTTTAACAATTTAGTTCATTTTTCTCAAAACATCAAATTCACAAGATCATCATTTAACCATGCTTAGCTGAATGCATATGTATATCATATAAGTCCAAACGTTTCATCAAATTCACAATTTAGTCCCTCAAATTTCTATCTTTTCAATTTAGCCCTAATTAGCTAAATTCATCATAAATTCAAGAACAAAATAGTTCATGTAACATATATCTTTCATTTAACACCATAAATCATCATAAAACATATGAGTTCATCTAAGTCTCATTTCACAAACATCATCAATTCTCAAAATTGAAGCATGGGTTTTGTAGTAGACAAAGCAACGATTGCAAACGCGTAGAAATTATCAAAAACTGAAATCAAACATACCTTGAATTGAGCTTAGAAATGGCCGAATGCCCTAGCTCTTTCTTCTTTTCTTTTTCTTTCTTTTCTTTGGTAATTTCGGCACTAATGGATGATAATGGCTTATTTTAAGCCTTTTATCTTTTTAATTATCATATAATTTACAAATTACTAATATAACATTAATGAACCATTTTTATTGTCTTATAATACATGGATATAAATGTCCACTTACTCATAATGGCATAATAACCTTTTAAGGACCTCATATTATAAAGACATTAGCAAATAGATTCCCTTACATAAAGCATGCTAATTTTGCATTTAATGCGATTTAATCATTTTCTCAAATTAAGCACACAGACATACAAATTAACTTACGGGACTTTAGCACATGCTTAATCACATATCATAGGCACGAAAATATAATATTAAAATATTATACGGACTCAGATTTGTGGTTTCGAAACCACTGTTTTGACTAGGTTATAAATCAGACTGTTACAACAGGGCAGAGGTGCTGGATCGACTGAGGCTAAGCAGCCTGCACTAGTTTTTGCTGCCCATTGCCGTGAGGACCGAGATGCTCCGGACATCATCACGGGTATGTTTTTAATTTATAATGTACCTTATTTGGCATTGATAGATATAGGCTCTACACATTCTTACGTAGCCAGTGCTGTGTCGAAAACCTTGGGGATTACGATTGAGAGTACTTCTAGTGAGGTAACTAGTGTGAGTCCGTTGGGGCAGTCCATCTGAGCGAGCAAACTGTATAGAAACATTTCGCTAGAGGTTCAAGGGATGGTAGTCTTGGCTGATTTGATGGAGCTTCCGCTTATGGAGTTTGACTTGATTATGGAGATGGGCTGGCTGGTTAAACATCGAGTGAGTCTAGACTGTGCCACAAAAAGGGTTGTTTTGAGGACCGAGGAGGACAATGAGGTAGTTGTGATTAGGGAATGACGAGACTATCTGACTAGTGTGATTTCTGCGTTGGTGGTAGAAAAGTTGGTACAGAAGGAATGTGAGGCATTCTTGGCCCACATCAGTGTTTTTGATTCTGGGGACTCTTTGGTAAAGGACATCAGAACCGTGAGGGACTTTTCGGATGTTTTTCTTGAGGAACTACCAGGTCTACCTCCGAGCCGAAAAGTAGAATTTGGAATTGAGCTTATTTCGGGTACAGCTCCGGTGTTTATTGCGCCCTACAGAATGACACTGAAGGAGCTTACAGAGCTTAAGGCTCAAATAGAAGAATAGTTAGATCGTGGAATCATTCATCCCAGTATGTCTCCATGGGGAGCACTGGTGTTGTTTGTGAAGAAGAAAGATAGGACAATAAGGATGTGTATCGACTACCGGTAGCTGAACAAGCTAAACAATCAAGAATAAGTACCCACTTCCGAGGATAGATGATCTATTCGACCAGTTTAGAGGGGCTTTTGTGTTCTCCAAGATTGATCTACGTTCAGGATATCATCATTTGAGGGTTAAGGAGGCTGATGTGTATAAGGCGGCATTTAGGACTCGTTATGGACATTACGAGTTCCTGGTTATGCCTTTTGGGTTGACCAATGCACCAGCAACATTTATGGATCTGATGAACCATGTGTTCCAGCCTTATCTGGACCAATTTGTGGTGGTATTCATCGATGATATCCTAGTGTATTCCAAGACTGAGGACGAGCACAATGAGCATCTCAGAGTGGTACTACAGACTCTTCGTGAGAAAGAGTTGTATGCGAAGTTCAGTAAGTGTGAGTTCTGGCTCTAGGAAGTAACCTTTTTGGGGCATGTGGTTTTTGCGGAGGGGATTCATGTTGATCCTCGTAAGATTGAGGCTATGTTGGATTGGAAATAGCCGAAGAATATGTCCAAAATCTATAGCTTTCTGGGGCTGGCGGGTTATTATCGACGCTTCGCAGAAGGGTTCTTCTTGATCGCAGCACCATTAACCAAGCTTCTGCGTAAGGGAATTCCCTTTGTTTAGACTGATAAGCAACAAGAGAGTTTCGAGAAGCTCAAATCTGTTCTGACTCAGGCTCCTATTCTGATACAGCTGGAGCCTGGTAGAGACTTCGTGGTATACAGTGAGGCATCACATGTGGGTCTGGGTTGCCTTCTGATGCAGGATGGTAAAGTGGTAGCTTATGCGTCTGGAAACACGGAAATTTATACACTTTTTCATGCCCTTTTTATGTAATATCCCGGGTTAAGGGCTATTTTGTTGTTGCATGTTATTGCATGTGTTTAGTGTGCTGCGTGGCTATTTCTATGTTTTGGGGGCTTGGTTGTAGGCTAGGGGTATGCCTGAGTGAATGGGAGAATTTTAGTTTTTAGGCTTTTTAGGAAGGGAGCTGAGGAAGCTGGGGTTTAAGAAAATAATTTGTTGGTTTGTTGCACAAGTAAGGAGCTAGCTTAGTGGCAAAGCATGCGCTACATGGGGGAGCTTGGTGTGGCGTCATCTACATGGAGTGGAAGTCTAGTGTTCGAGCTGCAGAGTCTCCATTTTTTTTATCTGGCTCATTTTGGACGGCATGGGGGAAGAGGTAGAAGGCAAGTTGAATTCTACCTTGGACCAAGTCATACCATTCAAACGTGTGGTGGAGAGGAACTTTAGGAGAAAGACTTGGTCTTGTTGTTGGAACGTGAGGATGTGAGTGCATGGGGGGATTTGGCCGAATTTGTTGGGGTGTGTGTTGGGGGAGTGGACGGCATAGTGTGGGTTAGGGGGGAGGCCGAATGTACTCTTGCATTTTGGTACATTTTCGGTCAAGCTTTGGTAAACAAAGAAAGCTCTCATTTTGTCAGTTTTAGCCGAATTTTCAAGAGTGGTTCTTTTGTTTTTCTTCCTTTTGAAACAGAAAGTCAAGCTCTCATCTTGCCGAAATTAGTTTGCCTTTTGAATTGGGTGGCCGAATGTCATTTTGAAGGCACATCTTCGGGTTGCATCTCTTCTTTTATTTTTATTAGCCGAACCATTTCCTACATTCATTCTTCTTCTTCTTCATTTGAGCTAAGCCGAATCTAGCATCCCACCTTCCTCTCTTTTCTTCTCTTAACCTCTTGTAGCCGAAACACTCACCTTCTTAAGCACCTTCATCTTTTCTTTTCTTGTTCGAAACCGAAAGTTTCTACCCTCTATCCATCTTTTGTTTCTTCTTTCCAAAAACCCTTAGCCGATTTCTCCAATTGTTCTTCTTATTTCTTTTGTGCCGAACCTAGACTTTCATCAACATTTTCTTTATATCCTTTCTCTCGAAACCGAATTTGGGGGTGTGTGTTAAAACACTGTGGCCGAATCCTTCTCCCTGTTAAAGGTGTTAGCCGAATCCATTTTCTCTCCTAGAAGTCCCCTTTTGGCCGAATGGCCATTCCTTTTTCTCTCTAGTGCTATGTCGATTTTGGATGATGAAAGGAGTTAACCTCTTATTTTGGAACTTAATGCTTGATAGGGCATTCGGGATTCAAGCAGTCAACAAAGCCTTCTCACAAGAACTCGATCGATTGGCAAGTAGTGGTTGTGGTAAGTGATTGGTATTGGCATTGATCGTTCAATCTTTTGGTTTCGATTAGGTCAAGGTTATTAAGGTTTAACTGTTCTCTTTTAGGGGTTGGCCGATTGTTGGAAAGAGAACTACTGTGGTTCGGGTTTGATAAGAAATCAAACCAATAGCAAGGTAAGGGTGATTCGACAAACCCTTTTGGTCTAAATGATGTTGGCCGAATGGTTTATATGTACTAACCCCCTATGTTTGACCGATTCTAGGAGCAAGTTAATCAAGGGACTTAGATCGCTTTTGTCAGGATTTCTAGACTCGTATTACCAGGTGTGTAAACTAACACACTTCCGTTTAGTAATATGATTGATAACCTGTGTGATAATTAATGAAACAGTGATGATTGATATGATACCCTAATGGGTATGATCTTGGACTCGGGTAAGTCAGTATTATTATTGTTATGAGTTTACTGATGATCTATATGATACCATGGCTATGGATATATGTGACATGGGATATGAGGTTAGGCATATTAGCATGATATGCATGATTTGTATGATATGCATGATTACATGAGTATGGTATGATGATGGGTGATATGAGTGGAGGAGCAAATGATATTTTGTGCCGACGAGCACCGGTGTTTTGGTAACACACTTTGTGACTTTGGGTCACCAGAGGTTGGGCACCTCATTGCGACTCGCCCCGTGGTTTGACACCACCGTGGGTTGGCCCCACATGAGATATGGGATCGTCGCTAGTGATTTGGTATCACACGATGGGTTGGCCCCATCACTCGATTATTGTGACTACGGTCACCAAGTGGTTTGGTACCACATTTGTGTCTTTGGGACACGGAGGTTGGGCACCTCATTGCGACTCGTCCCCCGTGGTTTGACACCACCGTGGGTTGGCCCCACTTTGAGATATGGGATCGTCTCGCTAGTGATTGGGTATCACACGATGGGTTGGCCCCATCATTCGATTATTGTGACTACGGTCACCAGTGGTTTGGTACCACATTTGTGTCTTTGGGACACCAGAGGTTGGGCACCTCATTGCGACTCGCCCCCCTCGTGGTTAACACCACCGTGGGTTGGCCCCACATGAGATATGGGATCGTCTCGCTAGTGATTGGGTATCACACGATGGGTTGGCCCCATCATTGGATTTGTGACTTCTGGTCACGGTGCTTTGGTAGCACAAACGTGTCTTTGGGACACCCGGTGGTTTGGCACCACATTGATGGATATTGTGTCTTTGGGACACCAGTGTTTTGGTAACACATTGCGACTATATGTCACCAGTGGTTTGGCACCACCAGTGGTTTGGTACCACACGGGGTAGAAAAAGGAGATACGGATGGTTAGGATCGGGTTGCATTAATTATGTTGCTATGTATGATGTGTGTTAGCATGTTGTTTCATCGGGAGCGGGATTTATGCATCGAGTCATTCGACTCACCCTCTCCTTTGACATTTCAGTGACCCGTAGATGCGGACATGGAGCCGGGGTGGACTCGGGGTGCACACGCCATGCTTTAATAAAAGTTTTGCTCAGACTATTCACTTTGGGTACTTTAGCTTATTTATTTTTATTTGAGATTTAATTTGGATTTGTAAAAGGCCTTTAAATTATGTTTTATGATGGTTATGTTTTAATTAGATTCTCAACCTGCTTAACAAATAACTTGGTATGAAATTTTACTAAAAAAATTGGTAAGATAATGTTTTCAAAACTATAACGCAATGTGTTTTAAACTATACCATCGGGTATCTCACTATGTTTTGCTATAAAGTAAACTCAAATGATTTTCAAACCAAACTCGATATTCTACTAAGTCAAAAATGTTTCAAAATAGTACTAAGAAACTATTGGAAATGCTAAATGAAATCAACTCGTTTTTAACTATATACTTTGGATAAGTTTTCAAAATCTAATCAAACAGGCCTACTCCAATTTTCTTCAAGTTCACTATGTTTTCGCCCCGCTTTTAAACGAAAAATCTTATCTCTCAAAAACGTTTTCCCCGTAACATACCAGATTCGGACGTGGTGTCCTGTCCGGGTTTGGGGTGTTACATTTTAACCCAAATTTATGCAGTTTCGATTAAATTCATGTCAAAAAATAATTAAATATTATAAAATAATTAAATTGTGCTAAAAATATGAACATGATGAATTTTAATTAATTTTATAGTTAATTTTGATTTATTTTGACTATTTTCGACAGATTCGCACAAAGGGCAAAAATTGGCTCGGCAGACACTGCTCGAAGAATAAACCCGAGAAGCAATTTGAAGTATCAAGGCGAATTTATTTCCAGCCCAAGATGGTCAAATTATGAATATTTAATCATAATATAATTAATTTTAATTTATTCCCAAATTAATTGGGGCTAAATAAATTAATCTTAATTAATTATGAAAAAGGCCCAGTTGAACCGCATCAGTTGAACCAAACCGATTGAACCGAACCGAGAAAAGAATTGGGAAGCCCAAACCACCCATATGCTGATCCAAATCAGCTTATTATCTGATTAATTAAGCTTGCAAAGAAGCCCTTGAAGACTTTTCAAAGTTGCATTCAACCCCCTCCAAATATAGTGGCTTTGTAGATTTGCCCCATGCCATATTTAGCAAAGTTGAAGCCATCAACTTTGCCACATAGATGGCCGGCCAAGGGAGGGCTCTTTGGCTGATGGGATTTTCTATTTTTAGCAGCCAAAATCAGCTATAAATACCACCTCTTTCTGATCATTCAAACCATCCCTCAAGCCTTCAACATTCTCATTCTCTCATCACTTCTCTTCTCTCCATTCTCTCTTTATCTCCAAAAATAAAACCAAGCCTTCTTGTGCCGATTCCTCCTCTTGGAAAAGAGGTGTTTTCTCAGCCATTTTGAGTAGAAATTGGAGTGTTCATAAGCCACCTTGATAGCTGAGGACAAAGGAGAACGAAGAATGGAGCAATCAGTCAAGCCACGGAGAAACACCAGATTTGCTTCTTGTTCCCTATCTCTTTAAATTTTGTTGTTGTTTTGACAAACATGTTTTATGAATATTTATGCTATTGGAATGGTTAATTTAATCAACTTAGCTTGAATTTTATTCGTGTTGGGTTGATTGCATTTCGTCCTCTTAAATTATTAAAATTGTGTTTATGCTGTTATAGGCCTCGGTTAAATGCTTGATTAAGTAAAATCATGCTTAAGTTATCTGGCATTATAATTGTTTAGATAACTAAATAATTAATTATTTAAATGCATTGAAATTGTAATTAATGGACACAATACTTAATCTGTGCATGTTTAATTCTTCTAAGGTAGCTGAAGATTAAATTAGCATTGTATTCGGCGATACATATGCCTTGCATAACTTGCAAGATTTTTGTGATTAAACTGTTTCAAGGTAAGGATACTTTGTTACATCATATGGTCTTTTATATGATTATTAGGTTGAATTAATCGGTTGAATCGACATAGGAATATGCGAGAGATTGTTTAATTTAATAAGTATGTATGTGCAATAACATGTTTACTTTTATAACTCTGTTTATTCAGTTGAATTGACATAGGGATATGTACAAGAGATGAATGGATTTTTTATTTGTAAATATGTTCATAAGTTAGCAAATTACCGTGTTGCCGTGATTTATTCGTGACAAGTATAAGCATAAGTTTAATAATTCTAAGGTAAGAAATGTAATTAATCCAACAGAATTATATCATCTTGATTAAAATCAGTTTTTGAAATCGTGCATTAGAACTTTGTTTTATTTTATTTTACTTTGTTTTTTTGTTAGTTTTTAAATATTTCTTAAATTCAAATATTTTCCCTTCACCAAAGTGCTTAAAATCATTTTCATAAATAAAACTTTTACAGTCCCTGTGGGTACAATAACTCGACATTTAATTGTGTCTTTATTACTTGTTGCGATTGTGTACACTTGCACATTTTCACCGTTCCAAGTTTTTGGCGTCGTTGCCAGGGACTGTTTTTCAAAGTCATTATTTGTGAATCTGTTTTACATTTTGGTTTATTTATTTTCATATTGAAATTTTTTCTTACTCAATTTTTCTGTGATTATTTCAGGTGTTTATGAGTATTGACTAGATTATTGACTTACTCCCTGTGGACCCTGAAATAGAACGAGTCTTTCGACAATGAAGAAGACAAGCAAACCAGAGAAGGACCGAAGAAATAAAATTCGAGAATATGAACCAAGGAAACGGAGCAAACCCTGCTCAGAATTCTATCCTTATTGTTTATGATAGGGATAAAGCCTTAAGACAATATGTCGTGCCAGTATTTAACGATCTTAATCCGGGTATTAGGAGACCCGAAATCGAGGCACAAAAATTTGAGTTGAAGCCAGTCATGTTCCAGATGCTTAGACAGTGGGCCAATTCAGTGGAATGCCTACTGAAGATCCTCATCTTCACTTAAGACTATTTATGGAAGTGAGTGATTCTTTCAAGTTAGCCGGAGTTTCCGAAGATGCCTTATGATTGAAGTTGTCCCCATATTCGTTAAGGGACAGAGCTCGTGCCTGGTTGAACTCATTTCCGAACTCCATTTCTACATGGCAAGAGTTAGCCGAGAAATTCCTCAAGAAGTATTTTTCGCCAAGCAAGAATGCTAAGCTGAGGAACGAGATCACTGCCTTCCACCAAATGGATGATAAGTCCTTGTATGAGGCATGGGAAAGATTTAAAGAGTTATTATGAAAATGCCCTCATCATGGAATCCCACATTGCATTCAACTTGAGACATTCTATAATGGTCTCAACGCCCACACAAGGATGGTAGTGGACACCTCTACTAATGGTGCTCTCCTTTCTAAGTCTTATAACGAGGCTTATGAAATTATTGAGAGGATTGCCAGCAATAATTATCAATGGCCAACCAGTCATGCAGCATAAGGAAGATGAGTTGCCGAAATTCATGAAGTAGACGCTCTTACTTCACTCGCATCTCAGGTATCATCAATATCCTCAATGCTTAAAAATCTTACTACTATTCGGTCTAATGGTTTTGCAGCACAACCACCTAATCAATTTGAAAATATAGCCTGTGTTTATTGTGGGGAGGGACATCTATTTGAAGAATGTCCGTCGAACCCAAAATCTGTATACTATATGGGTAATCAGAACCAAAACCAAGAAAGGCAAGGGCTGCAATTGATAAACCATAAAAGTAACATATTTTAATCCCACATTTAACATGCTTTTGGATGAATTATTCCTTATTTTATGTAATTTGGTGCTTTTAATCCTTTGTTTTCATGTTTTATACTCAGGGAAGCACCGGAGGATGAAAAGAACGGAAAACGGGCTTAAAACGGGCAAAATGGGCCAGATCACGAAATCGACACGGCCTGGGCCCAAGACCACACGGCCGTGCCTCCGTAACAATCTCGAACATGGCCTAGCCACGATTCACACGGGCGTGTGCCATGGCCGTGCCCCTGCCGTGACAAGGAGAAGTTTCATTTGGATTGGGATACTTAGGGGCAAAGAAACACATTCCAAAATCCTATATATACACCCTAAGTATGACCTAAAAGGAGGAGCCCAAGGCCACTGTCAAGGGGTGTCTTGCTAGGCCAGAGAAGGTAGATTTGTGGAGATTTACTCAGGGATAGCCAGTTGATTCATCTAAAAAAGCCGGAGTCATACTCGAGACGGAGGATCTCTCCTTCAATTCCTTCAAGGGGTTTTAGGGATTTCTTATGTTTTGTTTTATCTTTTCTTTTGAGATGTTTTCTTTTATTATTATGAACTAAACCCTCAGATACCTGAGGGGGATGAAACTTAGATGAATCTTGTTATCGTTTGCTGAACTATATGATAAATATTTGACTTGTTCTTAATTATGTGTTCTTAATTCTTGTGTTGATATTTCGCAAATATTTATTCAAGTTTGATGTGCTTAGGTGGAGGAGCAAAAGTCCCCGCTTAAGAGTAGATCTAGCATAATTAAGCAGAGTTGATCGCGTGCCTAGAGATAGGGTGACGAGATTTTGCCAGATTAGGGTGAAACCTAATAAGGGATTCCATAGATCGAGTTAATGCAATTCTAGGGGTTTTAATTAGAAAGAGATTTCAATTAATCAACCTAGGGTTAGATGTTATTTGCTTCGAGAGGGGGTTTAATATACATTAGGGAATCTTACGGATCAAGTCAAATGAATAAATCGTCTGGTTCAGAGTTAGATAACAAGTGAAGTCTAAGTGGATTCTTCCTCAGGTATTGTCTTAATCAACTAGGTTTTTCCCAAAAGCGATTCTCCCAATTCATTCTTCTTTGTCTTAGAGTCTTTAATTTTAATAGTTAATTAATTTAGATTAAACAACAATTTCCCTTTATTTTAGGCTAAATAATAAAAAGAAAGTTAGTATTAGTACTTTTAGTTCCTTTGGGTTCGACATTCCGGTCTTACCACTAAACTATACTACTGTTCGATAGGTGCGCTTGCCTAAAATCATTGTCATAGTTAGTTTCCAAGTTCGATCATTCTCATTATAAATTTTTAGACTTTGACATCGCGAAAAAAACGATCAAGTTTTTGGCACCATTTCCGGGGAACTAAAATATTAAGAAAGCTCAATTTTTATTACTTTAGCCATTTTTAGTTTTGGCAATTTAATTTTAATTCTTATTTTATTTTATAACTTTGCTAATTTTTCTTCTTTTATTGTTTCCTCCTTTCAGGTACCTCTAGTTTATGACTAGAAGGAACCCGACAGGACCCCTAATTTACGACAGTGATATTGAAGGTACCATTCACAGAAATCGCAGAGAAAAAAGGCGAAGCTTAAACTACATGGAAGAAGAGCAAGAAGGCGAAACCAATCCTACTGAAGGGATGGCTGAGAACAATCCACCTCCTCAAGAGATGGCTGAAAATAATGCTCCTCGAACTATGTATGATTATGCTAAACCTAGTTTAACAGGAACTGAGTCAAGTATTGTTAGACCTATTATTGCTGCAAATAATTTTGAACTGAAACCTAACACAATTCAGATGATACAGCAATTTGTTCAGTATGATGGTTTACAGGATGAGGATCCTAACACACACTTAGCAAATTTTCTCAAATTTTACGATACTTTCAAAATAAATGGCGTTACTGATGATGCCATCCGTCTTCGGTTATTTCCCTTTTCTTTGAGAAATAAAGCCAAACAGTGGTTGCATTCTCTTCCACGAGGGTCGATCACTACATGGGATCAAATGACCGAAAATTTTTTATTAAAATATTTTCCGCCGAGCAAAATGGCCAAGTTAAGGAATGATATCTCTTCTTTTGTGTAGATGGATTTAGAGACACTGTACGACGAATGGGAGAGATACAAAGACTTGCTGAGAAGGTGCCCACACCATGGATTACCTTTGTGGCTACAGGTCTAAACTTTTTACAACGGTGTGACCCCTACAACAAGACAATTAATCGATTCAGCCGCCGGTGGAACTCTGAATAAAAAAACTCCTAAAGCAGCCGACGAGTTTCTAGAAGAAATGTCACTGAATAACTATCAGTGGCAAGTCACAAGGACAAGGCCAACAAAAGCAGCCGGAGTTTATAACCTCGACGCAGTAACCATGCGAGCAAATCAGGTAGAGATGCTAAATAAAATATTTGATGGTGTATATGGTTCCTTGCAGGTACAGCCAGTTATGCAGTGCGACACAAATGGAGGCGTGGCGAATCCTGAGTACCCACCCTATGGACAGGGCATGGAGAGCAAACAAAAGAACTATATGGGTAACAATTTCCGATCTAACAATAACCCTTATAGTAATACTTATAATCCAGGTTGGAAGAACCACCCAAATTTCTAATGGGGCGGTCAAGGAAACGAAAGGAAACAACCATCCCAAAACTTTCAACAACAGCCCTACCCAAAGGAAAAGAAGCCAAACCTCGAGGAGATGCTGACAAAATTCATGACAGCTACAGAAACACGTTTTCAGAATTTAGAAACAAAATTTGAAGCATCGATTAAAAGATCGAGAATCAGTTATGGCAACTGGCTAAGGAGATCTCTGAGAGACCACAAGGAAGACTACCGAGCAACACTGAGACTAACCCAAAAGAGCAAATCCAAGCCGTAACAGCTCAGGAAAATGAAGGGTTAGACGAGCCTAATTCAAGGCAAGAGACTATGGTCGAAGAAGGTAAGGTTGAGGTCAGTAAGAATAAGCCAAAATCGGTAATCAAAGAGTACCAACCTCGCATACCATATCCCGAAGCATTAAGGAGAGACGATACAGAGAAAAAGTTCGGTAAGTTTCTTAAACTTTTAAAGAAATTACATATTAACTTACCGTTACTTGAAGCTCTTTCACAGATGCCAGATTCTAGAAAATTTTTAAAAGAGCTTTTGACGAACAAGCAAAGGATAGACGAGGCATCACACGTGGAACTAAACGCAATATGCTCAGCAGTCTTGCAAAATAAACTTCCACGGAAATTAAAAGATCCAGGGAGTTTTACAATTCCATGCTTAATTGGTAGTTTATCTATTGATAATGCGTTAGCTGATTTAGGAGCAAGCATAAATGTCATGCTTTATAATTTATTTAAACAACTAGGTCTAGGGAAACCCAAATAAACTAGGATGAGCATTCAATTAGCTGATAAAATTGTTAGAATTCCTAGGGGTATAATCGAAGATGTGCTCGTAAAGGTTAAAAAATTCGTATTCCCAGTAGACTTTGTCGTCTTAGACATGGATGAGGACAATAGTATCCCCTTAATCATAGGAAGACCATTTTTAGCAACTGCAAGGACTAAAATTGATATTGATGTAGGAGAACTCATACTTTGTGTAGGTAATGAGACAGTCACCTTAATTCAGCTAGAACGTCGAGTAATCCAGAAATAACTCACGAGGAACAAAGGATTCAGATCGATGATCTAGACGAGTGGAAGACACATTTCAAGGAAAAAGTAGGGATACACAAAGCTGAACCAGAACCACTCCACGAAGCAGAAAGTTCAAAATAGGAGATCAAGTATTATTAGATAAAGCAGATCCTCAAATATCTCCTCCTGACCCTAACACAAATAGAGAAATCCCTTTTAGGGTAATCAGTGTTTTCCCATACGGAACAGTCGAGGCAAGTAATCCTGTTTTTGGTACTTTCAATATAAACGCATCTCGACTTAAACTCTATCATGATGATAAAACTGATAGCATGAGGAAGGACTTTCACTCCTCAAACCACCCTGATGATGCAAACGAGAGGTAAGTCTAGCTTAAGACTTTAAACGAGCGCTTCTCGAGAGGCAACCCGAGTACTGACCCCATTACTTTTTATATTTTAGTTTATTTTATTTACACCCTTATCACTCCTTTTAAGCAACTAACTATAAACTAACCACGAAAAATTTCCAGACCACACGGCCTTACACACGGCCGTGGCCGTGGCTGTGGATGCATTGAATCTCTGTACTGACATGGCAAAGATTGTACGAGTCAGAATGAATCATATCTTCGAGTCACGGACTCCAACCACTACACCACGAGCACCGACAAAACCCCACGGCCGTGCGAGGCAGCCGTGGTCGACACTGTTAGATCACACTCGGGCGTGGCGACTTGAGCATGGGCGTGGGAGAAACGAATGAAGCCCACCATGGCCATGCGATATGGCCGTGTAAAGTACCACGCCTACAAGACACGGGCGTGTAAATGTACCTGACTTGAGAATTCTATTTAAACCACCCACCCCTCCCTCTTCTCACCTATTTCTCACCCTTCTTCCTCCCTTACACCCTTCTACACCCTCCATTCTTAGCATTCTTCATTTTCATAGCATTCTTCTCAATCTTTTGGCCATGTCGAAGAAACAGAAGGATCCCAGCACAGTCTCCCTCATGGAGACCGATCTATATAAGTTCATGCCGGCCGCTTCAATCATTCGACAAGCCAAGGACATTTGAGGCCATTTAGTTCTTACTTTGTTTTTCTCTTTTGCTTCAATATCCTTATCTTTACTTCTCTTATGCTTAACTTAGTTTATTTTATTTTAGTTTCTTAGTGTCAGGTTCAAAAGGCTGCTAGGGAATCACACCAGAACCACGACCACCGCCTCAACGCAACCTTAGAAGTTCTAAAGGCTGCTTGGGAATCACGCCACTTCCGCCACCGCCAGCACCTCCGCAGCCTTAGAGGTCACACCCACCTCGCGAACCATCCAACAATAAGGACTCTACAGTCTATTTATTTGTTCTTTTAATTTTAGTTCACTTTTTTATTTTTCTTCACTTTAGCTTACTTTTCTTTAAATATTTAATTAGTATAGTTTTAATCATTATTTTTATATCCTGGCTAATCCTCCATGAGCTACCCAATTTCTTCATCTAGCGCAGGATCATCATCCAGAACGACCCCTCCAACTTATCTTTCACCTCCAACCCAAGGATGTCATCCATAATTCAAGAAGTTTCACTTCTTCCCATATCTTATGATTTTATTATTATCATGCTATTATCTATCTTTGTACATTGAGGGCAATGTACATCTTAAGTATCGGGGGTGAAATCTTAAGGATTCCAAACTTTTTGCATTATTCTCAAATCCCTGAATTATGCCCTATTCTAAAGTAAGTTTCTCATATTATGATTAGAATGAAATTTCTATGATGTATGATCTTTATTGATATGTTTTAGATTAAGTCATTGATAATTGTGCATTGATGATTAAATTCTAAGAATACTAGAGAATCAAGCATGATAAGTCTATTTTTCAGAATAAAAAATTTTCTAGGTTGTCTACCTGAATTTAAATATTTCTTTGAAGTTTGAAGTTTACGAGGATGACATCAAAATACCCATAATTTTTGTGAGATTTTGAGCCTTATAGAGCATATATTCTTTTTCTTGCTCACTTTATTGATTATGAGTGTGTCAACATTGATTTGTTATTCTAGAACTTGCATTAATTATACATGTCGAGACCACACCTTTGATTTGATATACAGAGACGATAAAGGCACCTAGGTTTTAACCCACTTACTCCACTAAAAAGCCTACCTTCATAAATTAACCCCTAGTGAACTCCGTTGAATCCTAACAACTCTTTTTATTGACTTACCCACTAATATTAACCTAAAACCCTTTATTTTTGTTACCACCATTCCTTTTAACTACCCTTATGTCGAGATTTGATTTGATCAATTGCCTAACTATGATCTTTATTTCAGTAATTTATTCCTTATTATGTATTTATGATGTAAAAAAAATCGAAGTATAGTCATTATTAGTTTTGTGATCAAAGGAGCTTATACGTCTAAATTCCAAACATTGAAGAAGAATCTCGTTTTATTAGTATTATTAATTGATGTAATTATTTATATTCAGTTTGTTGTTTCTAGTTAGGTAATTTTTCAGGTCAATCTCGATTCTATCCCTCTAATTCAGCCTTTATCCACACCTTCAACCCAAACCCCGTTACAACCCTTTCAAAGACCTTTTGATTTGTGCACCATTTCATATTATAGTGGTGGAGATTTGATTTTCATGCAAGCCTATGGGATTAACTCTTCATGTTTGACTTTTGAGTGCCTATTTCTGAACCTTAAACACTTTGAGTGATTTGAGTGAATCTTTAGTGAGGATGTCAATTCTTGTAGGTTTTGGATCAAAGGTAATTATTTAGATAAGGGGAAACACATATGTTTTGTGCTACAAATGTATGACTTAGATTGTTCGAATATTTAGGACTCTTTGAGTTGAATTATCCATGTATGAATTATCATTGAATTATGACAAAAAATTATTGATGACTATCATGAATTGAGGGAAGTTCATTTTAATTATGAGTTGAGAATTTTGCTTGAGGACAATCAAAAGCTTAAGTGTGGGGGTATTTGATAAATCATAAAAGTAACATATTTTAATCCCACATTTAACATGCTTTTGGATGAATTATTCCTTATTTTATGTAATTTGGTGCTCTTAATCCTTTGTTTTCATGTTTTGTACTCAGGGAAGCACCGGAGGATGAAAAGAACGGAAAATGGGCTTAAAACGGGCCAAATGGTCCAGATCACGAAATCGACACTGCTGGGCCCAAGACCACACGGCATTGCCTCCTTAACAATCTCGAACACGGCCTGGCCACGATTCACATGGGCGTGTGCCATGGTCGTGCCCCTGCCGTGACAAGGAGAAGTTTCATTCGGATTGGGATACTTAGGGGCAAAGAAATACATTCCAAAAGCCTATATATACACCCTAAGTATGACCTAAAAGGAGGAGCCCAAGGATACTATCAAGGGGCGTCATATGATCGTTGTGAAGTCAGAGTTTTAAATTTATAAAGATAATGATCGAACCTGGAAACTAACTATGACAACGATTGAGGCAAGTGCACCTATCGAACAGTAGTATAGCTTAGGCAAGACTGGATTGTCGAACCCAAAGGAACTAAAAGTACTAATACTAACTTTCTTTCTATTATTTAGCCTAAAATAAGTGAAGTTGTTTATTAATCTAAATTAACTAACTACTAAGCTAAAGACGCAAAGACAAAAAGAATGAATTGTGGAAATACTTGGGAAAAACTCAGTTGACTAAGACGATACCCTTAGGAAGAATCCACCTAGACTTCACTTGTCATCTAACACTGAACCAGACGATTTATTCACTTGACTTGATCCGTAGGACTCCCTAATTTATATTAAACCCTCTCTCGAGGCGAATAACGTCTAACCCTAGGTTGATTAATTGAAATCTCTTTCTAATTAAAACCCCTAGAATAGCAGTAAATCGATCTATAGACTCCCATATTAGGTTTCACCCTAATCCGGAAAAATCTCGTCACCCTATCTCTAGGCACGCGATCAACTCCGCTTAATTATGCTAGATCTACTCCTAGGCAGGGACTTTTGCTCCTCCACCTAAGCACATTCAACTTGAATTAATATCCGCGAAATATCAACACAAGGATTAAGCACACATGATCAAGAACAAATCAAGTATATATCATATAGTTCAGAAAACAATAACAAGATTCATCTAGGTTTCATCCCCCTCAGGTATCTGAAGGGTTTAGTTCATAACAATAAAGAAAAACATCTCAGAAGAAAAGATAAAACAAAACATAAGAAATCCCTAAAACTCCTTGAAGGAATTGAAGGAGAGATCCTCCGTCTTGAGTAGAATTCCGGCTTCTGGAGATGGATCAACTGGCTATACTTTGAGAGTTTCCCACAAATCTAACCTTTTCGGCTCGGCTCCTTGGCCTAGCTAACCGCCCCCTTCTAGGTTATACTTAGTGTCTTTATATAGACTTTTGAAATAGGTTTCTTTGCCCCTAAGTATCCTTTTCCGAGTGAAATTACTCTCCTCCATGGCAGGGGCACGGCCATGGCACACGCCCGTTTGAATCGTGGCCAGGCCGTGTTGGACTTCGTTAATGAGGCACGACCGTGTAGATCGACTTCAGGCCGTGTTCTAGTATATTTTAGGAGGCACGACCGTGCGGGCTTTAGTCCAGGCCGTGTCGATTTCTTCTTTGGCCCATTTTGGTCCGTTTTGAGCCCGTTTCTCATTCTTTTTATCCTTGGGTGCTTTCCTGAGTATAAGACATGAAAAGAAAGGATTAAGAGCACCTTTTTACATAAATCAAGGGATAAATCATCCAAAAGTATTCTAAATGTGGGATTAAAATATGTTACTATTTCGGTTTATCAAATACCCCCACACTTAAGCTTTTGCTTGTCCTCAAGCAAAATTCTCAACTTACAATTAAAACAAACTTTCTATAATTCATAATTCCTATCAACAATGTTTCATCATAATTCATAGATAATTTATACATGGATAATTCAATTCAAAGAGTCCTAAGGATTCGAACAATCTAAGTCATAGATTTGTAGCTCGAAAATATAGGCGTCTCCCCTTATCTAAATAATTACCTTTAATTCAAAACCGACAAGGATTGACATCCTCACTAGAGATTCACTCAAATCACTCAAAGTGTTTAAGGTTCAGGAAAAAGCGCTCAAAATTTGAACATGAAAAGTTAATCCCATAGGCTTGCCTGAAAATTAAATCTCGAACCACTATAATATGAGATGATGCACAAATCAAAAGGCCTTTGTCAGGGTTGTAACGGGGCTAGGGTTAAGGTGTGGATAGAGGTTGAATTAGAAGGTTAGAATCGAGATCGAATTGATAAAATGCCTAACTAGAAACAATAAACTGAATAATTACATAATGGATTGAAACTTTAAACTAATAATACGAGCTTCTTCTTCAATATTTGGAATTCAAACGTATAAGCTCACTTAATCACAAAACTAGTAATGAATAACGACTATACTTCGATTTTTATATATATATAATACATCTATTCTTATACTAAGATGAAATAATTAGGTAGCTTAATCAAATCAAATCTCGATATAAGGGAAGTCGAAAAAGAATGGTGATAACAAATACAAAGGGTTTTGGGTTAATATTAGTGGTTATGTCAATAAAAAGGAGTGTTAGGATTAAAACAGGTTCACTATGGGTTAATTGTGAAGGTAGGCTTTTAATGGAGTTAGTGGGTTAAAACCTAGGTGCCTTAATCATCTCTGTATATCAAATCATAGGTGTGGTCTCGATATGTATAAACGAGGCAAGTTCTAGAATAACAAATCAATGTTGACATACTCATAATCAATAAAGTGTGTAACACCCCTTACCCGGGTTCTACGCCGGGAACCGGGCCTGAGGCGTTACCGAACTCAAACCGCTTAATTGCCACTTAGGTTCAACGTCATTACTCGCTATAACCTCATTCTCAACTTACGAGGCCTCACTCATACACACGACGGCTCTCGAGACTAATCCGGAACTTTTATGATCCTTAAAATTTTTCTCTTTTATACGTGTCTCACACGCCGTGCAAGATTAGACACGCGTGCATGAGCACACACGCCCATGTCCCGCACTATGCCTAAAAACCCAAGCATTCGCCAAATGCCCCACGGCCATGGCACGCCCGTGCTCCCCAACCGTGGTGAACACCGACTTCCCTCGCAGACGGCCTAGAGTCTAGACACACGCCCGTGTGGCTAGCCCGTGGCCAACATCGATTAATCCCACACGCCTAGTCACACGCCCGCGTGACTAGTCCGTGGTCTATTCTGCTTTCAAATATTAACATGCGGGGACGACTTGCCACAAAGACACGCCCGTGGGGTGACCGTGTGTCACACATGGTCTAGACACACGCCTTGCCGTGTGTCTACCCACATGGTCAAGAACAAGACTAAGTGTCAAGTTCTTTTCACCCTTCTAACATACACAACATATACTCATCTAACACCATCATAATCAACTCAAATTGAAGTGCATTCTCACATAGAAAACTACATCTTTCTTTCATATAATGTAATAGCCAACAACCATGGCATTATACAAAATAAGCTATCCATCTATAGGCCAACACATCTTAGCCATTTACAACAAAATTTACTAACTTATCTAGCCCCTATACATGCCATATACAAAACATTAAGTTTCATGTACCAAAGTGTGCTAATATCGTGGGCTATCTTCGATGATCCTCGTATCTCGATTCAACGCTTTTAATCTATAAGACAAGGGAAAAGAAAGAGAGTAAGCTTTGAGCTTAGTAAGTTTACACATAAACAATTAAGCATCATAGTATAAGCCCAACCATAATTAGCATTATACCAACATATAATATACAACTATGCTTACTCTTTCTATCCCTTACCATATTACCAACACATCATGAGTCACATGCTCATAATTATTGGAATGCACCCCTGCATTCAATATCACATTTACACAATATACAACACGTCATTATTGCTCAATAATACATCCACATAGCTAACTCACATAGCTAATCCACACAGCTAATCCATATATCTTATCCACACAGCTATTACACACAGCTAATATACACAATTAATCCACACAGCCAATATCTCGATGGTTTCGCACTTAGCACACCATAATCAATTTATAAGGTGGTATCGCACTTAGCCTACCACAAAGGTAATCATCGTGATCTCGCACATAGACACTAAATGATATACCTAACGATAGCATCGCACATAGCCAGCTCATCATCAATATGCATTTGGATGGTATCGCACTTAGCCCACCATCTAGTATTATCACAACACATGCACAAGTCTATTTACCCAATTATTCATCCATTCACATCTATATTACATTCAATGTACTTGAACCACATAGGTTCCCAATCATTCTCATTCATTCTCATTCATGCTACACCCTAGCTAGCATTTACAAATTGTAAGTATGAATGCATTGTTTATGCATAGACTTGCCTCGATACTCAAAAGTATTGAAATGTGCAATTTAGTCCACCACCTTGCTTTTGCCTCGGTTTCGATCCTGGCTTCGTCTTTCTTGATCTATAATGAACAAATCAGCTTATTCAATACACACATTAACTAAATTGACCCACATCTCATACTTTAGCAAAATTATTATTTTGCCCCTAAACTTTCTCATATTTACACTTTAGTCCCAAAGGCTCGTAAAGTGATTTTTATTCAACTTTCTAGCCTTTCATGCTTAGCCGAACCACTTACTCAACTAAAGCATTCAACAATTCTCACTAAATCACCCATGTATGACCAAACTTAAGATTTTCACAACTAAGTCCCTACATGCATTTTCATGGAAAATCACTTAGCAAAAGATGTTTCTACTACATCAAGCTTTCATATTCTTCCATAAAACATCAAAATACATGCATGTCATACATATGTACATTTTTGAACATCCATAATAGCTCACCAAATAGCTATAAATAGCTTACTCATGCTACTAGGACTTCAAAAATACGAAGAATATCAAAACCAGGGCTTAGGAGCACTTACTAGCAAGCTTGAAAAATTGAAAGAACCCTAACAATGGCTTCTCAAATTTTTAGCAGACTATGGGAAGAAGATGAATGAATTTCTATCATCTTTTCACCTATTTTAAATCACTTAATTGATAAATGACCAAAACGCCCTTTTTGATAAACTTTCAATTTTAACTCATCCATGCCCATTTTTGTCCAAAAATTAGAATTTGGATAAATTGCTATTTAAGGACCTCTGATTAATAATCTAAAGCTATTTCACACATATAGCTTCTAGAAACACACATTTTGCAACTTTTGCAATTTAGTCCTTTTGGACAATTCAACCACAATTTCACAAAATTGCTTCATGAAACTTTCACACTAGCATGCATACATAATATAAGCCTCAAAAACTCATTCATGACCCTCAGATTTGTGGTCTCGAACCACTATTCCGACTAGGCCCTAAATCAGGATGTTACAACTCTCCCCCCTTTAGAGATTTTCGTCCCCGAAAATCTTACCAGTAAAGAGATTTGGATGTTGCTCTCTCATAGCTTCTTCTGTTTCCCACGTAGCCTCTTCCACACCATGTTTCTGCCATAACACTTTCACTAGTGCTATGCTCTTATTTCTCAACTGTTTCACTTCTCGAGCCAAGATCTTAATCGGCTCCTCTTCATAAGACATATCTGGTCTTATCTCAATTTCCGTTGAAGGTATCACATGTGAAGGATCGGAGCGATACCGTCGCAACATCGACACATGGAACACGTTATGAATCTTTTCTAACTCTACCGGCAAAGCCAACCGATAAGCTACAGGCCCAATTCTGTCTGTAATCTCATACGGCCCTATGAACCTTGGACTCAATTTCCCTTTTTGTCCAAATCTCATAATCTTCTTCCACGACGATACTTTCAAAAATGCTTTGTCGCCTACCTCAAACTCAATTTCTTTTATTTTCAAATCAGATACGACTTACTTGGTCCAAGCGAATTTTCGGACTATTACGGATTACTTTCACTTTCTCTTTGGTCTCTTTTACTAGATCGCCCCCATGGATCCATTTCTCGCTAAGCTCAGTCCAATATAAAGGAGTCTGACACTTACGGCCATACAAAGCCTCATACGGTGCCATCTGTATACTCGACTTATAACTATTGTTATAGGCGAATTCGACCAAAGGTAGATATCTCTCCCAACTACCTTCGAATTCTAACACACTGCATCGAAGCATATCTTCAAGAACTTGAATTACTCTTTCAGACTGACCATCGGATTGCGGATGGAATGCAATACTAAAATTCAATCTCGTACCCATGGCCTCTTGCAACTTCTTCCAAAATCTCGAAGTAAACCTCGGATCTCTATCTGATATAATAGACACAGGTACACCATGCAATCTCACTATCTCTGCCACGTACAACTCAGCTAACTTATCCAGTGAATAATCAACACGTACTGGAATAAAGTGAGTTGAATTCATCAATCTATCCACAACAACCCACACAGCATCTATCTTTCTCGGAGTCGTCGAAAACCCGGTTACAAAATCCATGGTAACCCGATCCCACTTCCATTCGGGAACCATCACTGGCTGAAGCAATCCCGAAGGCACTTGATGCTCAGCTTTCACTTGTTGGCAAATCAGACACTTAGTCACAAACTCTGAAATATCTCTTTTCATACTCGGCCACCAATACAACTTTCTCAAATCGTTGTACATTTTCATACTGCCCGGATGTACTGACAAGCATCCACTCTGGGCCTCATACAAAACCTTTCGAATCAACTCCTCATTTTTAGGAACACAAATTCTGTCACGATACATCAGACAACCATTCAAATCTACTCGAAAATCAGAATCACTTTCTGATCCGCACTTAGCTATCTTAGCTTGCATACCGCTGTCATTTCCCTGAGCCTCACATATTTGTTGAACAAATAGTGGCCTAGCTCTTAACTCTGCCAAAATAGCACCATCATTAGACAATGCTAAACTCGCTCTCATAAATCTTAGATTATACAGGGATTTCCTACTTAAGGCATCCGCAACCACATTCGCTTTTCCCGGGTGGTAATCAATGACTAACTCATAGTCTTTCAACAATTCAAGCCAGCGTCTCTGTCTCAGATTTAGATCCTTCTGATCCATCAAATACTTTAAACTCTTGTGATCCGTAAAGATTCGGCACTTTTTGCCATACAAATAATGTCGCCAAATCTTTAACGCAAACACAATCACCGCTAACTCCAAATCGTGAGTCGGATAATTCTTCTCGTGCGGTTTTAACTGCCTCGAGGCGTAAGCAATTACCTTACCCTCTTGCATCAACACGCAACCGAGACCATTAAACGACGCATCACTATAAACCACGAACTCCTTCCCCGATTCTGGTTGAACCAAAACTGGTGCCTCAGTCAACATTGTTTTCAGTCTCTCAAAGCTCTGTTGACATGTCTCAGTCCATTCAAACTTGACATCCTTATGAAATAGCTTCGTCATCGGGGTAGCAATCACAGAGAACCCCTTTACGAAACGTCTGTAATATCCCGCTAATCCCAAGAAACTTCTAATTTCTGACATGCTCCTCGGCGGTTTCCAATCCATAACAGCCGATATCTTACTCGGGTCAACTCTGACACCATCACCTGACACCATGTGTCCTAGGAATCCGACCTCTCGGAGCCAAAACTCACTTTTGCTAAACTTAGCATACAACTTCTTATCTCTCAAAGTTTGCAAGACAATTCTCAAGTGCTCTTCATGATCGTTCTCATCCCGATAATAGATCAATATGTCGTCAATAAAGACAAACAAAAACTTGTCCACATATGGTCTAAAAACACGGTTCATCAGATCAATAAAAATTGCAGGTGCATTCGTCAAACCAAACGGCATAACCAAAAACTCATAATGGCCATACCTTGTTCGAAATGCAGTTTTCAACACATCTTGCTTTTTCACTCTGAGCTAATAATAACCATACCTCAAGTCTATCTTGGAGAACACTGTAGCTCCCTTCAGTTGATCGAAAATATCATCAATCCTTGGTAAAGGATACTTATTCTTAACCGTCACCTTGTTCAGTTCTCTATAGTCCATACACAACCTCATAGACCCATCTTTCTTCTTCACAAACAATACCGGAGTACCCCATGGCGAGTAGCTCGGTCTTGCAAAACCCTTATCTGTCAACTCTTGTAACTGAATCTTCAATTCTTTCAACTCTACAGGTGCCATTCTGTACGGGGCAATCGAAATAGGTGTCGTTCCCGGAACCAACTCAATTCCAAACTCGACCTCTCTCACTTTGGAGGTAACTGGGTAACTCTTAGGAAACACATCCGGGTACTCACATACCACCGCTTTGTTTCAAACCCTACTCCAACCTCTTGAGTATTCAAGACAGACGCAAGATAGGACTCACACCCTTTTCTTAAACATTTCTCAGCCACTAAGGAAGAAATTATCACGGGTAGACTGTCTGATCCACCTGATTCAACCCGAACTACATCTCCACTCTCACATTTCAGTTCAATAAACTTACTACCACAGTTCACTAAGACACTATGGGTAGTCAACCAATCCATGCCTAGGATTAAATCGAACTCATCAAACGGCAACAACATAACGTTTGCCGGAAAACAATGATTCTCAATCAACAAAGGACAATTCTTACACACTTTGTCCACTAACACATGCTTTCCTAACAGGTTTGACACCTTAATCACAATGTCCGTAGACTCAACGGTCATACTCAAACTAGATGCTAATCTCATGTAAATATAAGAGTGAGTAGAACCTGGATCTATTAAAGCAATAACAGAGGTGTCAAAGAGAGAAAAAGTACCCGTTATCACATCAGGGGAGGATGCCTCTTCGCGAGTGCGAATGGCGTATGTCCTCGCAGGTGCCCGACCCTCTAGTCTCACAGCAGAGTCCCTGGACGCACCTCTACCACTAGCCCCACCTCTTGGGTTCCTTGGTGGTCTACCCCTCGTAGACACATCACTAGGTCTCACTTCTTGCCTCTCTTCCTTATCATCTCTCTGGGGACAGTTACGGATAAAGTGGTCAGGGGAACCACATTTGTAACATTTCTAACTGTTTCCCCAACACTCTCCGGTGTGATACCTACCACAACTTGGACACTCCGGTTTACTCTTTGTATTGCCCACACTTTCCATCGAGGGGGCTCGAACTCTCGAACCCTGACGAGTATTGTCCAAGTCTTGATGCGAATATCCCACTGAGGCTAACGTCTGAGGATTCACTTCATTGGATCTTTTCGACTGGGCTTGATACGACTTGCACATTGGTCTTTTTCTCGCATCTCGGGCTTCACTCACAGCCCTCCTCTTATCTGAACTCAACTCTTCGGCCTTACTTGCCCTCTCAACTAATACCACAAATTCTTTCAACTCCAAAATGCCAACTAGGAGTTTGATATCCTCATTCAGCCCATCTTCAAACCTCTTGCACAAGATGGTCTCTGTCGACACACATTCTTGAGCGTATTTGCTAAGCCTAACAAACTCACGCTCGTATTCAGCTACTGTCATCCTTCCTTGCTTCAGCTCAAGGAATTCTTTCCTTTTTCGGTCAATAAACCTCTGGCTTATGTACTTCTTCTAGAACTCTTCCAGAAAGAAGTCCCATGTTACCCGCTCTCTCGAGACCACTAATGTCAGCGTCTTCCACCAATGGTATGCCGAGTCTCTCAGCAAAGATACGGCACACTTCAAACTTTCCTCAGGTGTGCATGAGAGCTCATCGAACACCCTCATCGAGTTCTCCAACCAGAACTCCTCCCTCTCAGGGTCGTCATTTACCTTAGCTCTAAACTCCTCAGCCCTGTGTTTCCTAATCTTATCCACCGGGGGTTTCAATATCCTCAGTACATCCATACCTTGAGGAGCCACAGGATTTGGCTGAGGTATAGGAGGAGGTGGAGGAGGTTGAGCATTAGGGTTTGCTCGGACATAATCCGAGTACCAATTACTCATCATATGGAGAAAGGCTTCTCGTGCCTCTTCCCATTGACCCCTCGCCTCGGGTCTACTTTGCACCGGCACGATTCCTTGCGCAGGAGCCGGTGCATTACTACCTGCTTCATCAGCAGTCAATGGATCGGAATCCATATACTATATAAAACAAGATTTAAAATCATCAGAAACCACCACACTATCATCGTACACTTATGGCATGTATAGCTAGACTTTTACACCCGCTACGGTAGTCCTAGAACCGACTAAACCATAGCTCTGATATCAATAATGTGTGTAACACCCCTTACCCGGGTTCTACACCGGGAACCGGGCCCGAGGCGTTACCGAACTAAAACCGCTTAATCGCCACTTAGGCTCAACGTCATTACTCGCTATAACCTCATTCTTGACTTACGAGGCCTCATTCATACACACGAGGGCTCTCGAGACTAATCTGAAACTTTTACGATCCTTAAAATTTTTCTCTTTTATACAAGTCTCACACGCCCGTGCATGAGCACACACGCCCATGTCCCCAGACCGTGCCTAAAAACCCAAGCATTCTGCCAAATGCCCCACGGCCATGGCATGCCCGTGCTCCCCAACCGTGGTGAACACTAACTTCCCTCGCACGGACTAGAGTCTAGACACACGCCCGTGTGGCTAGCCCGTGGCCAACACTGATTAACCCCACACGCCCTAGTCACACGCCCGTGTGACTAGTCCGTGGTCTATTCTGTTTTTAAATATTAACATGCAGGGGACGCACGACCACAGCACACGCCCGTGTGCTGACCGTGTGTCACACATGGTCTAGACACATGCCCGTGTGTCTACCCACATGGTCAAGAATAAGACTAAGTGTCAAGATCTTTTCACCCTTCTAACTTACACAACATATACTCATCTAACACCATCATAATCAACTCAAATTGAAGTGCATTCTCACATAGAAAACTACATCTTTCTTTCATATAATGTAATAGCCAACAACCATGGCATTATACAAAATAAGCTATCCATCTATAGGCCAACACATCTTAGCCATTTACAACAAAATTTACTAACTTATCTAGCCCCTATACATGCCATATACAAAACATTAAGTTTCATGTACCAAAGTGTGCTGATACGTAGGCTATCTTCTGATGATCCTCGTATCTCGATTCAACGCTTTTAATCTATAAGACAATGGAAAAGAAATAGAGTAAGCTTTGAGATTAGTAAGTTTACACATAAACAATTAAGCATCATAGTATAAGCCCAACCACAATTAGCATTATACCAACATATAATATACAACTATGCTTACTCTTTCTATCCCTTACCATATTACCAACACATCATGAGTCACATGCTCATAATTATTGAAATGCACCCCTGCATTCAATATCACATTTACACAATATACAACACGTCATTATTGCTCAATAATACATCCACATAGCTAACTCACATAGCTAATCCACACATCTAATCCACATATCTTATCCACACAGCTATTACACACAGCTAATATACACAATTAATCCACACAGCCAATATCTCGGTGGTTTCGCACTTAGCACACCATAATCAATTTATAAGGTGGTATCGCACTTAGTGTAACACCCCTAACCCGAGACCGTCACCGGAACAGGGTTAAGAGGTATTACTGATCAATCAGAACATTTAACATCTAGAATTTACGACACAAAGTCAATCATCTTCAATCTCATTCAATTACAATCATGGTGTCCCTTATCGAGGTCTACGAGACCTAATTCACATGCTAAAGAGGGGTCAGGACTAAATTGAACACACACAGAAATTCTCGAACACTTAAAATTTTTTCTAAGATTCAGGGGAGACACGCCCGTGGGAGGAGGCCGTGTGCCCTCCACGGCTACTAGACACCCCTGTGTCTCCATCCGTGTCTATATACTGTCTATTTCAACACGGTCACTAGGCACGCCTGTGTGCCCATTCGTGTCTATATACTGACTATTTCAACACGGTCACTAGGCACGCCCGTGTGCCATGGCCGTGTAATACTAAGCTATATTCTGCCAATTCACCCACGGTCTTAGGCACGCCCGTGTGCCTCGACCGTGTAACATTATAGGCCATTTTACAAGGTCAAAGTGCCACCCATTTGGGTCAATCCTACAAGCACATTTGAGCAACACCACTTCATGCTTCTAATTGCATTCAAACATACCATTTCTTACACCAATTAGTCATCCACAATATCATCTACTTCTATACATATTTGCCTCACAAATGAGTCCAACCAAGTATCAATTATACATCTCAAAACATTTATAACTCAAACATCATATAATCCATACCAAAACTCATCTTCTAATCACCTCTTTCATCAACCATAAAGTCATGAAACATACCACATTCATAGCTCATTCATAAACTCAATATTATCACACTTCCAAGCCAACTCACATGGCAAGGATTAAACATCACAAATCATACCATAACCTCTAGCCTATACATGCCATATTTAATCTATATACATCTTTCCAGAAGTACCAAAATAAATTGCCGATAGTGTGATTGATATCTTGACGATCCCCGGATCCGAGCTAGTTTTACATCGACGACACCGCAAAGCGAAAAAACAAATCACACGATAAGCTTTCCAAGGCTTAGTAAGTCCGTAATATATTACATGTAATTCAATAATTCAAATTAATATACAAGAATAAGCCATCACTTGGATTAATTTATCAATGCTACACCAACTCAACTATACTCAATGTTCACATAGTACTCCATCCATATACTTTCAAAATCCACCAACACATAGATATCATACGTACCTTAATCAACACATAGTTATCATACAACCTTAGCTAATACGTAGTTATCATACATACCTTTGTCAACACATAGTTACTCACCAACCAAGCTACTCAATTGCTCAACTTTACATTTCGATCAATCTTTACTATATTTTTTTGATTTATTCGCACACTTAGTGCCAATTCGTAATCAAAACTTATTTATCATCGCACACTTAGTGCCAGTTCGTTAAACCAAACTTGTATCGGTATCGGACACATAGTGCCAATTCGGTAAGATGAAATTTGATTAACATTGCACACACAGTGCATCTATATCAATTCGATCTTAAATTGATATCACACACGCAGTGCCAACCACAAAGTCTAAGCTTATATCAATTCGCACACACAGTGCCAATCGTCTCGATCATATTTCCGAATACGCACACTTAGTGCCACATGACTCAACTCTCACATAGCATCCACATTTCAATATCATTATAACATTCATTTCATAGCAATTAACATAATTAAGTATTCGTATTATGTCCGAACTTACATCAATATCGCACACACAGTGCTAATCACAAAGCCGAAGTTTATATTATTTCGCACACACAGTGCTAATCATATCGGTCACATTTCTGAATAAGCACATTTAGTACCACATAACTCAAGCTCTCACATATCATTTACAATTTGATATATCATACCATTCATTTCATAACATTAAGCATAGTTAATTACGCACATTATGTTCAGACTTACCTCGGACGTCGAAATACCGAAACGGTCGATTAATCGAGTACTTTGTTTTTGCCTCAATCTCGATCCGAACCTCTCCTTTCTTGGTCTATACACATTTAAATTCAATCCATTCAATCATCATTTCATTCAATTTAGCCCACATACACACATTTAGGGCATTTTGCATAATAGCCCTCATATTTTCACATTTTGACACTTTAGTCCCTAGTTCACAAAATCATCAAATTCACCAAATTCCACCTAGCACAAGCTTAGCCGAATTTTTCTAATATCTATACAAACCCATACATTTCATTTATTTCACATTTTAACCCTTCAATTTGCTATTTTCACAATTTAGCCCTAATTAGCTAAATTCATCAAAACTTCAAGAACAAAACATGTTAATCCAACACCAAGTTTTCATATTTTATTATCAACTAGCACATAGCTCAAGCATTCATCAATGGCTCATCACAAAAACATCATCAATTCACAAAATTACAACATGGGTTAGCTAGAGCACGAAGCAACGATTGCAAAAACGTAGAAATTATCAAAAAACGGATCAAAAACTAACCTTGAATCAAGATGATTAATAGCCGAACCTAGCTTGATTTTATCCCTTTTCTTTTCCTTCAAATTCGGCACAAAGATGAGCACTATCTCATCATTTTCATGTTTGTTTTATTATTATAAACATTTTACTATTCAACTACTAAAATCTCCATTCCATTAATAAATAAAACAAACATGTAATAAGGGCATATTTGACTTTCATTCATCCATTATCTCAAAGATGGATTATTTGCCATATAAGGAATCCACCTTTAAGAGCCAACAACAATTTAGCACTTAAAAATAAGCACATAGCTTTTACTCTTTACGCGATTAAGTCATTTTTCTTAATTCAACACATAAACGATTAAATTATCACACAGAACTTTCACACAGTCTATATCACATACTATTCACAAAGAAAATAATATTAAAATATTTTTACGACCTCAGATTTGTGGTCTCGAACCACTGTTCCGACTAGGGTCTAAATTAGGATGTTACACTTAGCCTACCATAAAGGTAATCATCGTGATCTCGCACATAGCCACTAAATGATATACCTAACGATAGCATCGCGCATAGCCAGCTCATCGTCAATATGCATTTGGATGGTATCGCACTTAGCCCACCATCTAGCATTATCACAACACATGCACAAGTTTATTTACCCAATTATTCATCCATTCACATCTATATTACATTCATTCTACTTGAGCCACATAAGTCCCCAATCATTCTCATTCATTCTCATTCATGCTACAACCTAGCTAGCATTTACAAATTGTAAGTATGAATTCATTGTTTATGCATAGACTTACCTCGATACTCAAAAGTATTGAAATGTGCAATTTAGTCCACCACCTTACTTTTGCCTCGGTTTCAATCCGGGCTTCATCTTTCTTGATCTATAATGAATAAATCAGCTTATTCAATACACACATTTACTAAATTGACCCACATCTCATACTTTAGCAAAATTACTATTTTGCCCCTAAACTTTCTCATATTTACACTTTAGTCCCAAAGGCTCGTAAAGTGATTTTTATTCAACTTTCTAGCCTTTCATGCTTAGCCGAACCACTTACTCAACTAAAGCATTCAACAATTCTCACTAAATCACCCATGTATGACCACCAAACTTAAGATTTTCACAACTAAGTCCCTATATGCATTTTCATGGAAAATCACTTAGCAAAAGATGTTTCTACTATATCAAGCTTTCATATTCTTCCATAAAACATCAAAATACATGCATGTCATACATATGTACATTTTTGAACATCCATAATAGCTCACCGAATAGCTATAAATAGCTTACTCATGCTACTAGGACTTTAAAAATACGAAGAATATCAAAAACCGGGCTTAGGAGCACTTACTAGCAAGCTTGAAAAATTGAAAGAACCCTAACAACTACTTCTCAAATTTTCGGTAGCTATGGGAAGAAGATGAATGAATTTCTATCATCTTTTCACCTATTTTAATCACTTAATTGATAAATAACCAAAATGCCCTTTTTGATAAACTTTCAATTTTAACTCATCCATGCCCATTTTTGTCCAAAAATTAGAATTTGGATAAATTTCTATTTAAGGACCTCTGATTAATAATCTAAAGCTATTTCACACATATAGCTTCTAGAAACACACATTTTGCAACTTTTGCAATTTAGTCCTTTTGGACAATTCAACCATAATTTCATAAAATTGCTTCATGAAACTTTCACAGTAGCATGCCTACATAATATAAGCCTCAAAAACTCATTCATAAGCCTTAGATTTGTGGTCTCAAACCACTATTCTGACTAGGCCCTAAATCAGGATGTTACAAAGTGAGCATGAAAAAGAATATAAGCTCTATAAGGCTAAAAAACTCACAAAAATTATGGGTATTTTTGACATCAACCTCGTAAATTTCAAACTTCAAAGTAATAGTTAAACTCAGTTCGACAACCTAGCAAATTTTAATTGAAAAAAAATGGACTTATCATGCTTGATTCTTTAATATCTTAAAATTTAATTATCAATGCACAATTATCAATGACTTAATCTAAAACATATCAATAAAAATCATAAATCATCAGAAATTTCTTCTTAATTAGTAATATGAGGAAATTACTTAAAAACAATACTAAATTCAGGGATTTGAGAATAATGCAAAAAGTTAGGCACGTCTAAGATTCACCCCCCCACACTTAAGATGTACATTGCCCTCAATGTACAAAGATAGATAATATCAATATAATATTCAGATCAGAAGATATGGGGATAAGTGAAACTCCCTGAATTATGGATGAAATCCTTGAGTTGGATGAACGATATGTTGGAGGGGTCATTTTGGATGACGATCCTGCGCTAGATGAAGAAATCGGGTAGCTCATGCAGAATTAGCCAGGATATACTAATAATAATTAAAACTATACTAATTAAATAATTAAAGAAAAGCAAGCTAAAGTGAAGAAAAATAAAAATTGAAATAAAATTAAAAGAAAAGATGGATAGACCGTAGAGTCCTTATTGTTGGGTGTGATTTCTAAGGCTGGAGATATGGTGGTGGTCGTGGTGTGATTCCCTAGCAGCCTTTAGAACCTAAAATCAAGAAACTAAAGTAAAATAAGTTAAATTAAGCAGAAGAGAAGTAAAGATAAGGAAATTGAAGAAAAAGAGAAAAACCAAATAAAAACTAAATGGCCTTCAACGTCCTTGGCTTGTCGTGTGATTGAAGCGGCCGGTATGAACTTATATTAATTGGTCTCCATTAGGGAGGCTTTTCTTGGCTTCTTCCGCTTCTTTGGCATTGTTTTGGTGTAGCTCAAGGGAATAGATAAAATGTGTAGGAGAAAAAATGAAAAGTTGAAGGTTGAAAGTTAATAGGAGAAGAGGGAAGGGAGGGGGTTAAATAGATTTTCAAACCTGGTATAACCCCACGCCTGTGTGCCTTAGGCGTGTCAATTCACACGGCCGCCTTGCACGGCCATGTGTCTAGGCGCGTTGGTTCACCCACGCCCATTTTACAGATTGCCACGCCCGTTGGTGATAAGTCAGTGTCGTCCACGGCCGCGTCGCAAGGCCGTGGCTTTCTATCGGTGCCCGTGGGGTGGTGGTTGGAGTCCGTGACTTCAAAGATTTTATTCTCTCTGACTCGTACCACCTCTACCATGTCAGTACGGTGATCCGGGGCATCAACACGGCCACGGCCACAGCCGTGTGCTAGGCCGTGTGGCCTGGAAATCTACACTTTTTGGTTAGTTTAAAGCTAGATACTATAAAGAATGGATAAAATAGAAAAAATAAGAAAAAATAAAAATGTAAAAGTTAATGGGGTTAGTGCTCGGGTTGCCTGTAACACCCCAAACCCGGACAAGACACCACGTCCGAATCTGGTATGCTACGGGGAAATCGTTTTTGAAAAGTTAGATGTTCCGTTTAAAAGCTGAGTGAAAACACAGTGTGTTTGAAACAAATTTGAGTAGTCTTGTTAAAAAAAAACGGTTGATGTATTTGAAACCCGAAGATTTTGAAAACTTAGCCAGAATGTGTAGTTAACACGGGTTTATACCATTTAAAACCCCATTAGTTTCTTAGAGATACATAAAACACTTTTAAACTTAGGAGAACTACAAGTTTGAATTGGAAACCAGTTATATTTGTTTATCAAAAAGACTTAGTGTGATACCCGATGGTATAGTTTAAAAAGAACCCGATCGTTATAGTTTTGAAATCATTATCTTTCCAAGTTTTAGTAAAATTTATTCCAAGTTACTTTGTTAAGGCATGTCAAAAAAATCAACTTAAAGCGTAAACAACATAAACCTTAACTTTAAAGGCCTTTTACAAATCCAAATAAAACCCAATTAGAAGTAACTAAACTAAAGTACCCAAATTGTAGAGTCGGAGTAAAACTTTGTTAAGCATGGCATGTGCACCAGGAGTCCATCCCGGCTCCATGTCGCGTCTCTACGAGTCACTGAAATGTCAAAGGAGAGGGTGAGTCGAGTGACCCAGTGTGCAAATCCCGCTCCCGAAGAAACAACATGCTAACACACATCATACATAGCAACATGATTAATGCAACCCGATCCTAACCATCCATATCGCCTTTTCTACCCCGTGTGGTACCAAACCACTTTGGTGGTGCCAAACCACTGGTGACATATAGTCACAATGTGTTACCAAAACACTGGTGTCCCAAAGACACAATATCCATTATTGTGGTACCAAACCACTTTGGTGTCCCAAAGACACGATGTGCTACAAAGCCTTTGGTGACCGTAGTCACAAATCCGATGATGATGGGGCCAACCCATCGTGTGATACCAAATCACTAGCGAGACGATCCCATATCTCAAGTGGGGCCAACCCACGGTGGTCAAACCACGGGGACAAGTCGCAATGAGGTGCCAAACCTCGGTGTCCCAAAGACACGGTGTGCTACCAAAGCAGCGTGACCGTAGTCACAAATCGGTGATGGGGCCAACCCATCGTGTGATACCAAATCACCGGCGTCAATCCGTATAATCATCCGTGGGGCCAACCCCTTTGTGGTCTTGAGCCAGCGGGACGAGACGCGAGGTACCAAACCTGCGGAGGTGCCAAACCTCTGGTGACCCAAAGTCACAAAGTGTGCTACCAAAGCACTTTGGTGCTCGTCGACACAATATACCACTTTGCTCCCTCCCTCGTATCACCCACACATATCATACTCATGGGATTATGCATCTCATACAAGCCATGCATATCATGCCAACATATCGAGCATTACAACACATAACATGCATAACATAAATCATGATATCATGTATTATCATTAATACTCATCATAGAAACAGACTTACCCGAATCGTACACATACCCCTCTTTGGGTATCCAATTATCCTTCTCACTTTGTTTCAATCTTATTAAGCAATCAAGTTTATTAACAACGTTACTAAGTAGAGAGTGTGTTAGTTACACACTGGTAAAACCGAGTCTAAAGATCCCCACGAATCACTCGAGTCCCTTGATTATCAAGCCCTTACCCTTGATTTGATTCCTTACCAAATCCGAATCAAGCAATGATTCTTCTTCCAACAATCGGCACTCTAACAAACCAATAGTTAATCACTAATCACTTTAAACTTAATCGAAATCAAGCGATTGCACTAACAAAAATATACCAGCTGCTTACCCTTTACTTACCAATCGGTTAACGAGAAAAAGATGACTCCTCCCGCTTGATTTCGCAATCCAAAGACCCTATAACGAAGAGATTAGACCAAGCGGTTAACACCTTCCAAACTGACCATAATCGGCCCTTAACCAAACCATAACCAACAAAGATCGCAAAGAGGAGATATGGCCATTCGGCCCCGCACTTACCAACACCCAATATTCGGCCAAACTATGACTTCTAGGAGGGAACCACAAGAGATTCGGCCAAGGCTACAATAGGAGAAAAGAATTCGGCTTGGTGTTTTAATATCCTTAAATTCGGCTTTAGTGTAAAGAGAGAAAAAGATTGTAAATGGGTAGAGTTTCGGCACAAAAAGAAAGGAGAAAGGAAATGGAGAATTTGACTACAATGGACAAAAGAAAAGAAGATGAGGAGGAGAATATTCGGCTATTAGAGTTTCAAAGAGAAAAAGAAAAAGAATGAAAGAGGAATGCTAGGTTAGGCCAAAAGTAAAAGTGAAAGAAAACAAACCACGGTGTGTCTTCAAGGTGACATTCGGCTAGCAAAGGAAAATTAGAAAACAAAAATGAGCAAAGAACAATTCGGCAAGTGCTAAAACTTTCGGTTTTGGTAAGGCACAAAGAGAGAATTGCTTCCCAAATGCTTTTGGCCGAAAATGCACAAAATGAGAAGTGCATTTGGCACACCTCCTTCTCTCTACCAAACCGTCCACACCCCCACTCCAACACCCCACAAAATTCGGCCAAGAATCCCCCATTCACTCCACTCCTCACATTTCAAATGTGATGACCAAATCCTCCTCCTAAACTTCCTCTCCACCCTCCATTTGAAAGTGGAGACTTGGTCCAAGGTAGAGTTCCACTAGCCTTCTACCTCTCCTCCATGCCGTCCCAAAAAGAAGCCAAAATGGGGACTCATTGCTTGAACTCTGGACCTCCCTCACACGAAAATGACGCCACATCAAGCTCCCCATGTGGCGCATGCCTTGCCACTTTGCCAGCTCTTCCTTTGTGCAACAAAACCTCAAATAAAATTCTTAAACCCCGCTTCCTCGGCTCCCTTCACTTAACACCCAAAACCAAAATTTTCCCATTCACTCAGGCACACTCCTAGCCTACAATTAAGCTCCTAAAACACCAAAATAACCACACAACACACTAAACACATGCAATAACATGCAACAACAAAATAACCCCTAACCCGGGATATTACGGTTCTACCCCCTTAAAAATAATTTCGGCCCGAAATTACACAGTCAAAAGAGTTGCGGGTATTCTTTGTTTCATCGTATCCTCAGTTCCCATGTCGCTTCCTCTATACCATGATTCCGCCAAAGTACCTTAACCAAGGGCACGGACTTCCCTCGCAGAACCTTCACATCCCGATCAAGAATCTGCACCGGTTCCTCTTCCACAGACAAGTCTGGATTCACCTCGATCTCTTGCACTGCTACCACATGCGACGGATCCGAACGATACCTCCGAAGCATCGAAACATGGAAAAGCGTCGTGAATCGATTAAGCTCTGCTTTGGCAACTCAAGCTGATACGCCACTGGCCCAACTCGCCTCAATACCTTATACGGCCCAATGAACCTCGGACTAAGCTTGCCTTTCTTCCCGAACCTCAATACCTTCTTCCAAGGCGAGACCTTCAGGAAAACTTTATCCCCTACAGCAAACTCTATATCTCTTCGTTTAAGATCGGCATAAGACTTCTGCCGGTCCGAAGCTTCCTTTAATCGAGCCTGAATCACTTTGACCTTGTCCTCGGTCCCGCCTACCAACTCGGGTCCCAACAATTGACGTTCCCCAACTCAGTCCAACACGTAGGTGAGCGACACTTCCTACCATATAACGCCTCATACGGTGCCATCTTGATGCTTGCTTGGTAACTGTTGTTGTAGGCAAACTCAGCTAATGGTAGAAACTCCTCCCAACTACCTCCGAAATCCAAGACACAACCTCTAAGCATGTCCTCTAAGATCTGAATAACCCTTTCTGATTGCCCGTCCGACTGCGGGTGAAAAGCCGTCTTTGAAATCCAAACGAGTACCCGAGCTCGATGCAACGCTTTCGGAACCTCAGCGTAAACACGGGATCCCTATCCGAGATTATCGAAACCGGCACACCGTGCAACCTCACTATCTACGAAACATACGACCGCTAAGCCACAAGTGAATAGTCAACTCTCCTTTGGAATAAAGTGGTGATTTAGTCAGACGATCCACCACTACCCAAATCGAATCCTTCTTGCTTGGCGTAAGCGGTAACTCCACGACAAAATCCATGGGTTATCCTTTCCCACTTCCACTGAGGAATCTTTACAGGCTGAAGCAATCCCGACGGCAACTGATGTTCAGCCTTGACCTGCTGACAAGTCAGACATTTCCCAACAAACTCTGTCACCTCTTTCTTCAAACCAGGCCACCAAAACTGCTCTCTAAGATCCTTATACATTTTGCTACCTCCAGGATGCATAGCATGAGGGATCGCTATGTGCGTCTGAAGAATCTTACGCCTGACTCAACATCTTTGGGCATACAAGCCTTACCTTGAAAACACAGAACCTCGTCACTAGACAAACTGTAACCCTCCAAACCACCATCTTGCACTTGCAACCTTCGCGCACTCAGAACCTCATCCAACAACTGTTTCTCTCTGATCTGCTCAACCCAAGTAGGCTTAACCTGTAGCTCTGCCAGAATACTCCCGTCATCATACAAGCTCAAATGGGCAAACAATGCTCTTAAGTCCGAAACAACCTTACGGCTCAACGCGTCTGCTACCACGTTAGCCTTACCCGGATGATACTCAATCGAGCAGTCATAATCTTTCAGCAATTCGACCCATCTCACGCCTCAAATTCAAGTCCTTCTGAGTCAGTAGATACTTCAGACTCTTATGATCCGTGTAGACTATCGATCTCTCTCCATATAAGTAGTGCCTCCAAATCTTTAAGGCGAAAACTACAGCCGCTAGCTCCAAATCGTGCGTCGGATAGTTAACCTCATGTGGCCTCAGCTGCCTAGAAGCGTAAGCCACAACCTTACCTTCCTGCATCAACACACAACCTGGACCCATATGTGATGCATCGCGATGAGACTGTGTATTCCTTACCGGCCTCGAGTTGAATCGTAAGCCGGAGCCTCGGTCAAAATCTTCTTTAACTTATCGAAGCTTTCTGTTGTTTCTCGGTCCATACAAACGGAACCTCTTTCCTTAACAACTTGGTCATCGGCGCTGCTATTAACGAGAAACCCTCAACAAACCTTCGGTAGTATCCGGCCAAACCCAGAAAACTCCGAATCTCAGCCACTGACCTAGGTGGCTTCCAATCCAAGACAGCCTCAATCTTACGAGGATCTACACGAATCCCCTCAGCCGACACTACATGACCCAAGAACGTCACTTCTCTAAGCCAGAACTCGCACTTACTAAACTTAGCATAGAGTTGCTTTTCCCTCAGAATCTGCAGCACCACCCTCAAATGCGCATCATGCTCTTCCTCTGTCCTTGAGTACACCAAGATGTCGTCTATGAAAACCACCACGAAACGATCCAGATACTGCTGAAACACCCTATTCATCATATCCATAAACGCTGCCGGTGCGTTAGTCAACCCGAATGGCATTACCAGGAATTCGTAGTGCCCATACCGAGTCCGGCTTATTTGTTTTATGGATGTCCGCCTCCTTAACCTTCAACTGGTGATACCCAGACCTCAAGTCGATCTTCGAAAATACCGCAGCACCCTTCAGCTGATCAAACAAGTCATCTATCCGTGGCAACGGATACTTGTTTTTAATCGTCAGCTTGTTCAACTGGCGGTAGTCTATGCACATCCGCATCGTGCCATCTTTCTTCTTAACGAATAATACCGGCGCACCCCACGGCGAAACACTTGGCCTAATAAAACCTCGATCCAATAACTCCACGGATCTCGAGCCTTGAGCTCCACCAATTCCTTTGGTGCTATCCTATACGAGCAATAGACACCGGCGCGATCCGGCAACAGATCTATCCCGAACTCAACCTCTCGATCTGGCGGCAAACCCGGAAGCTCCTCAGGAAACACATCAGCAAATTCCTTAACAGTACGAACCTTCTCAACAGCAGACTCTTTAGCCTCCAAGGCATACACATGAACTACATACGCTTCGCAGCCCTTCCTGACCATCTTCACCGCTTTCAAAGCAGATACCACATTTGATAAGTAATCCCTCCGATTACCTATCATAGCCACCTCATCACCATCAACCGTCTTAAGAACCATGCGCTTGGCGCGCAATCCAACCTTGCCACGGTACTTAACGCCAATCCATCCCAAGAATCGGATCGAACTCCCCAAACGGCAGTTCCATCAGATCAGCAGCAAATACTACCCCTTGGAGTTCTAGAGGTACATCTCTAAACAGCTTATCTACTACTACAGAGTGACCTAACGGACTAATCACCGTCATCTGCCTAGAAGATATCTCAGAGTCTAAGTCCATTGTCTCTACTATACTAACGGCAACATAAGAGTGCGTAGAACCCACATCAATTAAAGCCGTATAAAGGGTACCAAAAATCAAGAACGTTACCGGTTATGACGTCCGGTGCGTCGCCTCCTCTCGGCGCCTCGCAAAGATATACCAATCAGGTGTCTAGCATCGAACTACCCGCACCTCTCGCCCGGTGCTCCACGGCCCGACCAGATCCAAAACCATCTCTGCCATTACCACGGCCCCTCTGCGGTGGCGGTCTATTACCTCGAAGCGACACGGCTCGACTCTCCGGCCGAATCCACGGCCATCCTACGCGGGGCGATCCCTAATGCGATGATCCAGAGAACCACATTCGAAGCAACCTTTTCCACGGTCCAAAGAACCACCCCAATGAGATTTCCCACATGCGATTACCGCTGCGGTGGTCCACGCCTAGCAAAGCAACAACCCTAGCGGTGATTTTGCCCACTCGGTCTAGCCCTCTTCTCGCGGATTACCCAGACGAACGAGAAGACCCGAAGCTCCTCTTAAGCCTACTCTGTCCATGCTCTGTCTTACCGATTCTTTGACACCTCGGCTACCTTAGCCTTCTCAACTAAGACAAGCAAACTCGCTCCTGGCGAGGAGCAATCAGCAACCTCAACTCGTCTCGCGGACCATCCTCGAAACGAACACACCTCTCATGCTCGGTGGCTACAATGCCTGCGGCATACCTACTCAACTTCGGGAACTCGGCCTGCGTACTCAAGAACGGATTTACTCCACGAACAAGCCTCGAAATGCCTTTCATTTGGGAGTCGATGTAACTAGCCCCGATGTATTTCTTTTGATATGCGGCTCTGAAGTAATCCCATGTCAAATCCTCTCACGCCACACTATCCCGAACCGTGAGCCACCACCGATATGACTCATCCCGGAGAAGCGATCGATACCCTTCGGCTTCTCTTCACCGTCAAGTCCAGATCATCCATGATCCGCTCGGTTGCCTCCGGCCAATATTCGCAAAGTGCTAGGAGCAACCCCAGAGACACCTCGGAAGAATTCACCCCATTAGCTCCGAGTCGTTCAGAAGCAGATTTCGACTCTCGCACCACCACTTGCCCCAGCCTACCCTTTCCAACACCGCGAAGATCGCTCGTGACACACGCTGCGTCGTCCCGGCCCGATCTTGGAACTCACCACCTCCGGTGGTGGCGAACCGTATCTCATTTTCTCGAATCTGCGCCGAGATCCTACGGGCTCGAAGCGATCATTCTACCCTACCTCTACCACGAGTATTACGGCCACGTCCGCCTCGAGTGCTCATGTCTAATCTTTCTCGTGATCCGGTTAAGGAATTTTATGCATCGATATTTATTCCACTTGTTTAAAAGCAAGTCTTATGAATATTTAATGAGGATTTGTTCTCGCGAGTTCACGTAATCCTATCGGTTTCAATCTCTAAAGTAGTATACTATTGCTATTCATCGATTATATCATATCCAATCAAATCACAAAGAATAGTCCGGTACTTACCGGGCGAACCAGTGCTAGGAGACTCGGTGCCATGCCTTTCAAACCATACTTTCAAAACAAACACTTAAACAGACTTTTGAAAACCTTTTTGGGCCTCAGCCCCTGGTAGAAAGCCTTTGAACTTGGCTCGATACCACAAATGTAACACCCCAAACCCGGACAAGACACCACGTCCGAACGGTATGCTACGGAAATCGTTTTGAAAAGTTAGATGTTCCGTTTAAAAGTCGAGTGAAAAAACACAGTGTGTTTGAAACAAATTTGAGTAGTCTTGTTAAAAAAAAACGGTTGATGTATTTGAAACCCGAAGATTTTGAAAACTTAGCCAGAATGTGTAGTTAACACGGGTTTATACCATTTAAAACCCCATTAGTTTCTTAGAGATACATAAAACACTTTTAAACTTAGGAGAACTACAAGTTTGAATTGGAAACCAGTTATATTTGTTTATCAAAAAGACTTAGTGTGATACCCGATGGTATAGTTTAAAAGAACCCAGTGCGTTATAGTTTTGAAATCATTATCTTTCCAAGTTTTAGTAAAATTTATTCCAAGTTACTTTGTTAAGGCATGTCAAAAAATCAACTTAAAGCGTAAACAACATAAACCTTAACTTTAAAGGCCTTTTACAAATCCAAATAAAACCCAATTAGAAGTAACTAAACTAAAGTACCCAAATTGTAGAGTCGGAGTAAAACTTTGTTAAGCATGGCATGTGCACCCGAGTCCATCCGGCTCCATGTCCGCGTCTCACGAGTCACCTGAAATGTCAAAGGAGAGGGTGAGTCGAGTGACCCGATGTGCAAATCCCGCTCCCGAAGAAACAACATGCTAACACACATCATACATAGCAACATGATTAATGCAACCCGATCCTAACCATCCATATCGCCTTTTCTACCCCGTGTGGTACCAAAACCTTTGGTGGTGCCAAACCACTGGTGACATATAGTCACAATGTGTTACAAAACACTGGTGTCCCAAAGACACAATATCCATTATTGTGGTACCAAAACCACTGGTGTCCCAAAGACACGATGTGCTACCAAAGCACCGTGACCGTAGTCACAAATCCGATGATGATGGGGCCAACCCATCGTGTGATACCAAATCACTGAGACGATCCCATATCTCAAGTGGGGCCAACCCACGATGGTCAAACCACAGGACAAGTCGCAATGAGGTGCCAAACCTCGGTGTCCCAAAGACACGAGTGTGCTACCAAAGCATTGGTGACCGTAGTCACAAATCGGTGATGGGGCCAACCCATCGTGTGATACCAAATCACTGGCGTCAATCCAGTATAATCATCCGTGGGGCCAACCCATCGTGTATCTTGAGCCTTTGGGACGAGACGCTGAGGTACCAAACCTCTGGAGGTGCCAAACCTCTGGTGACCCAAAGTCACAAAGTGTGCTACCAAAGCACTGGTGCTCGTCAGCACAATATACCACCTGCTCCCTCCCTCGTATCACCCACACATATCATACTCATGGGATTATGCATCTCATACAAGCCATGCATATCATGCCAACATATCGAGCATTACAACACATAACATGCATAACATAAATCATGATATCATGTATTATCATTAATACTCATCATAGAACAGACTTACCCGAATCGTACACATACCCCTCTTTGGGTATCCAATTATCCTTCTCACTGTTTCAATCTTATTAAGCAATCAAGTTTATTAACAACGTTACTAAGTAGAGAGTGTGTTAGTTACACACCTGGTAAAACCGAGTCTAAAGATCCCCCACGAATCACTCTGAGTCCCTTGATTATCAAGCCCTTACCCTTGATTTGATTCCTTACCAAATCCGAATCAAGCAATGATTCTTCTTCCAACAATCGGCACTCTAACAAACCAATAGTTAATCACTAATCACTTTAAACTTAATCGAAATCAACTGATTGCACTAACAAAAATATACCAACTGCTTACCCTTTACTTACCAATCGGTTAACAGAAAAAGATGACTCCTCCCGCTTGATTTCGCAATCCAAAGACCCTATAACGAAGAGATTAGACCAAATGGTTAACACCCTTCCAACTCCGACCATAATCGGCCCTTAACCAAACCATAACCAACAAAGATCGTAAGAAGAGGAGATATGGCCATTCGCCCTGCACTTACCAACACCCAATATTCGGCCAAACTATGACTTCTAGGAGGGAACCACAGAGATTCGGCCAAGGCTACAATAGGAGAAAAGAATTTGGCTTGGTGTTTTAATATCCTTAAATTCGGCTTTAGTGTAAAGGAGAGAAAAGATTGTAAATGGGTAGAGTTTCGGCACAAAAAGAAAGGAGAAAGGAAATGGAGAATTCGACTCACAATGGACAAAAGAAAAGAAGATGAGGAGGAGAATATTCGGCTATTAGAGTTTCAAAAGAGAAAAAGAAAAAGAATGAAAGAGGAATGCTAGGTTCGGCCAAAAGTAAAAGTGAAAGAAAACAAACCACGGTGTGTCTTCAAGGTGACATTCGGCTAGCAAAGGAAAATTAGAAAACAAAAATGAGCAAAGAACAATTCGGCAAGTGCTAAAACTTTCGGTTTTGGTAAGGCACAAAGAGAGAATTGCTTCCCAAATGCTTTTGGCCGAAAATGCACAAAATGAGAAGTGCATTTTGGCACACCTCCCTTCTCTCTACCAAACCGCCCACACCCCACTCCAACACCCCACAAAATTCGCCAAGAATCCCCCATTCACTCCACTCCTCACATTTCAAATGTGATGACCAAGTCCTCCTCCTAAACTTCCTCTCCACCCTCCATTTGAAAGTGGAGACTTGGTCCAAGGTAGAGTTCCACTAGCCTTCTACCTCTCCTCCATGCCGTCCCAAAAAGAAGCCAAAATGGGGACTCATTGCTTGAACTCTGGACCTCCCTCACTGAAAATGACGCCACATCAAGCTCCCCCATGTGGCGCATGCCTTGCCACTTTTCCAGCTCTTCCTTTGTGCAACAAAACCTCAAATAAAATTCTTAAACCCCCGCTTCCTCAGCTCCCTTCACTTAACACCCAAAAACCAAAATTTTCCCATTCACTCAGGCACACTCCTAGCCTACAATTAAGCTCCTAAAACACCGAAATAACCACACAGCACACTAAACACATGCAATAACATGCAACAACAAAATAACCCCCTAACCCGGGATATTACATTGCCTTCCGAGAAGCGCTCGTTTATAGTCTTAAGCTAGACTTTCCTCTCGTTTGCATCATTCGGGTGGTTTGAGGAGTTGGAAGCCCTTCCTCATGCTATCAGTTTTATCCTCGTGAAAAAGTTTAAGTCGAGATGCGTTTATAGTAAAAGTACCAAAAATAGGATTACTTACCTTGACTGTTCCGTATGGGAAAACACTGGTTACCCTAAAAGGTATTTCTTTGTTTGTGTTAGGGTCCGGAGGAGATATTCGAGGATCGCCTTATCTAACGATAGCACTGGTCTCCTATTTTGAAGTGGTTTGTTGTTCTTATGAGCTCTTACAGGGGCTCCTTCGATTTTACCTTGCAGTTTGGTTCTTCGTCATGTATCCCTAATTTTTCCTTAAAGTGTGTCTTCCACTCGTCTAGATCATCAATCTGAATCCTTCGATCTTCATGAACTATTTCCTTGTTGGCATGGGGTTTAGGATCGGGTTCAGTTGTATTCTTTTGTGGTGCTTCCTGAAAATAAGGGTTAACCGAATGGTTATTAGTAGAATTTACGTTCTCACCTTGATTACTCGATGTTCTAGCTGAGTCGAGAGCCTTGAGGGTGATCGTCTCATTACCTACACGAAGTATGAGTTCTCCTGCATCAACATTAATTTTAGTCCTGGCAGTTGCTAAAAACGGTCTTCCTAAAATTAAGGGAATCGAATTATCCTCATCCATGTCTAAGACAACAAAATCTACTGGGAAAACGAATTTGTCAATTTTTACAAGAACATCTTCGATAATACCCCTAGGAATTCTAACAGTTTTATCAACTAATTGAATGCTCATCCTAGTTTGTTTGGGTTTCCCTAGACCTAATTGTTTAAATAATTTATAAGGCATGACATTTATGCTTGCCCCTAAATCAGCTAACACATTATCAATAGTTAGTCTACCAATTAAACATGGAATTGTAAAACTCCCTAGATCTTTTAGCTTTTGTGGTAGTCTATTCTGTAACATTGCTGAGCATACTGCGTTTAATTCCACATGTGGATCCTCGTCTAATTTGCGTTTGTTCATCAAAAGATGTTTTAAAAATTTCCTCGAATCTGGGATCTGTGAAAGAGCTTCAAGTAGCGGTAAGTTAATATGTAATTTCTTTAAAAGTTTAAGAAACTTACCGAATTGTTCCTCTGTGTCGTCTCTCGTTAATGCTTCGGGATATGGTATGCGAGGTTGGTACTCCTTGATTATCAGTTTTGGTTTTCCTTGTGTTACCTCAACTTTACCTTTTTCTACCTCATTTCCTTGTATTGGACTGGGTTCGTCTAATCCTTCACTTTCTTGAGCTGTTATGGCTTGGATTTGCTTATTTGGATTAATCTTAGTGTTGCTTAGTAGACGCCCTTGCGATCGTTCAGACATCAGCTTCGCGAGTTGTCCAACTAACTTAGAAACTTCCTCAACTGACTTAGTGACTTCCCTAACTTGGCTCTCGATCCCTTTGATCGATGCTTTTTGGGTCTTAAGGGTGGTTTCAGTGTCTTGGAGACAGTTTTCTATGGATGCCATGAATCTTGTCAGCATCTCTTCAAGGTTCGGCTTCTTCTCCTGTGGATAGGGCTGATTTTGGAAATTTTGAAGAGGTTGTTGTCTTTGATTTCCTTGATTTCCTTGACCTCCCCACGAAAAATTTGGGTGGTTCCTCTAACCTGGATTATAATTATTACTATAAGGATTATTATTGGATCTGAAATTATTACCTATGTAGTTCATCTGTTCGCTTTCTGTGCCCGGTTGGTAGGGTGGGTACTCAGGATTCGCCATGGTTCCACTTACGTCGCACTGCATTACTGGATGTACCTGCGAAGAACACAAACAATAAAGCTTTTTATTCATCATTTCTATTTGTGTTGATAGCATGGTTACTGCATCTATGTTTAAAACTCCGGCTGATTTTGTTGGTTTGGTCCTTGTAACCTGCCACTGATAGTTATTCAGTGACATCTCTTCAATAAACTCGTAAGCTGCTTCAGGAGTTCTATTGTTCAGGGTTCCACCGGTGGCTGAATCAATTAGTTGCCTCGTTGAGGGGTTTACACCGTTATAGAAAGTTTGGACTTGGAGCCACAAGGGTAAACCATGGTGCGAACACCTTCTCAAGAGATCCTTTTATCTCTCCCATGCGTCATATAATGTCTCTAAATCCATCTGCACAAAAGAAGAGATATCATTCTGTAATGTGGCCGTTTTGGCCAGTGGGAAATATTTTAATAAAAAAATTTCGGTCATTTGATCCCATGTTGTGATTGACCCTCGTGGTAACGAGTTTAACCACTATTTGGCCTTATTCCTTAATGAAAAGGGAAATAACCGAAGCCTTATGGCATCATCAGAAATGCCATTAATTTTGAAGGTATCATAGAACTCTAAAAAATTAGCTATATGAGTGTTTGGATCTTCGTCCTGCAAACCATCAAATTGAACAAATTGTTGAATCATTTGTATAGTGTTAGGCTTTAATTAAAAATTATTAGCAGCTATAGCAGGCCTAACAATACTAGATTCGGCTCCTGTTAAATGAGGTTTAGCATAATCATACATAGTACACGGAACATTATTTTCTGCCACATCTTGTGGTTGAGGATTATTTTCGTCCATCCCTTCAGTAGGATTGGATCTGTCTTCTTGCTCTTCTTCTGTGTAATTTAGGGCTCGCCTAATTTCTCTGCGATTTCTACGAGCGGTAGCTTCAATATCACTGTCGTATACTAGTGGTCCTCTCGGGTTCCTTCTAGTCATAAACTAGACGTACCTGCTAGGAAAAAGAAAGAAAGAAAATTAGAAAAGTTAAAACTAAGATAAAAAAAATAAAATAAAAGTAAATTGCAAAAATAAAAAAAAATGGCTAAAGTAATAAAAATAGAGTGTTCTTAATATTTTAGTTCCCCGGCAACAGCGCTAAAAACTTGATCGTTGTGAAGTTAGAGTTTTAAATTTATAAAGATAATGATCGAACCTGGAAACTAACTATGACAACGATTGAGGCAAGTGCACCTATCGAACAGTAGTATAGCTTAGGCAAGACTGGATTGTCGAACCCAAAGGAACTAAAAGTACTAATACTAACTTTCTTTCTATTATTTAGCCTAAAATAAGTGAAGTTGTTTATTAATCTAAATTAACTAATTACTAAGCTAAAGACGCAAAGACAAAAAGAATGAATTGGGGAAATACTTGGGAAAAACTCAGTTGATTAAGACGATACCCTTAGGAAGAATCCACCTAGACTTCACTTGTCATCTAACACACTGAACAGCACGATTTATTCACTTGACTTGATCCGTAGGACTCCTAATTTATATTAAACCCTCTCTCGAGGCGAATAACGTCTAACCCTAGGTTGATTAATTGAAATCTCTTTCTAATTAAAACCCTAGAATAGCGATAAATCGATCTATGGACTCCCATATTAGGTTTCACCCTAATCGGCAAAATCTCGTCACCCTATCTCTAGGCGCGAAATCAACTCTGCTTAATTATGCTAGATCTACTCTGAGGCGGGGACTTTTGCTCCTCCACCTAAGCACATTCAACTTGAATTAATATCCGCAAAATATCAACACAAGAATTAAGCACACATAATCAAGAACAAATTAAGTATTTATCATATAGTTCAGAAAACAATAACAAGATTCATCTAGGTTTCATCCCCCTCAGGTATCTGAAGGGTTTAGTTCATAACAATAAAGAAAAACGTCTCAGAAGAAAAGATAAAACAAAACATAAGAAATCTCTAAAACTCCCTGAAGGAATTGAAGGAGAGATACTCCATCTTGAGTAGAATTAAAGCCACGGAGATGGATCAACTGGCTATCCCTTGAGAGTTTCCCACAAATCTGACCTTTTCGGCTCGGCTCCTTGGCCTAGCTAACCGCCCCCTTCTAGGTTATACTTAGGGTCTTTATATAGGCTTTTGAAATAGGTTTCTTTTCCCCTAAGTATCCTTTTCCGAGTGAAATTACTCTCCTCCACGGCAGGGGCACGGCCATGGCACACGCCCGTGTGAATCGTGGCCAGGCCGTGTTGGACTCCGTTAATGAGGCACGGCCGTGTAGATCGACTTCAGGCCGTGTTCTAGTATATTTGAGGAGGCACGGCCGTGTGGGCTTTAGTCCAGGCCGTGTCAATTTCTTCTTTGGCCCATTTTGGTCCGTTTTAAGCCCGTTTCTCGTTCTTTTATCCTTGGGTGCTTTCCTGAGTATAAGACATGAAAAGAAAGGGTTAAGAGCACATTTTTACATAAATCAAGGTATAAATCATCCAAAAGTATGCTAAATGTGGGATTAAAATATGTTACTATTTTGGTTTATCAACTTGCAAGGCCAGAGAAGGTAGATATGTGGAGATTTACTCAAGGATAGCCAGTTGATTCATCTCAAGAAGCCGGAGTCATACTCGAGATGGAGGATCTCTCTTTCAATTCCTTCAGGGGGTTTTAGGGATTTCTTATGTTTTGTTTTATCTTTTCTTCTGAGATGTTTTCTTTTATTATTATGATCTAAACCCTCAGATACCTGATGGGGATGAAACTTAGATGAATCTTGTTATCGTTTGCTGAACTATATGATAAATATTTGACTTGTTTTTAATTATGTGTTCTTAATTATTGTGTTGATATTTCACGGATATTAATTCAAGTTTGATGTGCTTAGGTGGAGGAGCAAAAGTCCCTGCTTAAGAGTAGATCTAGCATAATTAAGCGGAGTTGATCGCGCGCTTAGAGATAGGGTGACGAGATTTTGCCGGATTAGGGTGAAACCTAATATGGGATTCCATAGATCAAGTTAATGCAATTCTAGGGGTTTTAATTAGAAAGAGATTTCAATTAATCAACCTAGGGTTAGACGTTATTCGCTTCAAGAGGGGGTTTAATATACATTAGGGAATCTTACGGATCAAGTCAAATGAATAAATCGTCTAGTTCAGAGTTAGATAACAAGTGAAGTCTAAGTGGATTCTTCCTCGGGTATTATCTTAATCAACTAGGTTTTTCCCAAAAGCAATTCTCCCAATTCATTCTTCTTTGTCTTAGAGTCTATAATTTTAGTAGTTAATTAATTTAGATTAAACAACAATGTCCCTTTATTTTAGGCTAAATAATAAACAGAAAGTTAGTATTAGTACTTTTAGTTCCTTTGGGTTCGACATTTCGGTCTTACCACTAAACTATACTACTGTTCGATAGGTGCGCTTTCCTCAAATCATTTTCATAGTTAGTTTCCAGGTTCGATCATTCTCATTATAAATTTTAAGATTTTGATATCGTGAAAACAACGATCAGCAATCAAATTTTAATAATCCATCGTGGAAAAACCACCCGAATTTCTCCTGGAGTAACCAAGGGGCTGGAACCAGTACCACTTACACCCAACCCAGACCAACCCAGCCTCCTAATTTTCCGCAACAAGTTCAAAAACAAGTTCAAGCTGAAGCATCCAATAGCTTGGAGAGTTTGCTAAAGACATACATGGCAAAGAATGATGCCTTAATCCAGAGCCAAGCAGCTACATTGAAGAATTTGGAGAATCAAGTGGGCCAGCTTGCAACTGAACTTAGGAACTGACCATAGGGTACCTTACCCAGTGATACGGAAAATCTAAGAAATCTGGGAAAGGAGCATTGCAAAGTGTTGACATTGAGGAACGGAAAGAGAGTAGAGCCCAACACTGTCGAAGTTGAAAAGGAGAAAGCTGATGCTCAAGACTCAGGAGAAGTTCAACCAAGTGTTGAAACCCCAGTTTCACCAGAACCGAAATCTGCAAAACCCGGCTAAGTAACCTCAGGACAAGTTAATTCTTATCAACCAACAACTTCGTTAGATGCAGAATTACCGCCAAAAGTGAATCAACCAGAATCAGTTCCAGTAATGAAACCACCACCACCCTACCCTCAAAGACTTCAGAAGTCAAAGTAGGAGATTCAATTCAAGAAGTACCTTGACGTACTCAAGCAACTTCACATCAACATCTCGTTGGTCGAAGCACTTGAGCAAATGCCAAACTATGGCAAGTTCATGAAAGATATCTTGTCTAAGAAACGAAGACTTGGAGAATTTGAGACAGTAGCTCTGACGAAGGAATGCAGTGCATATCTTCAGGACAAACTACCCCCAAAATTGAAAGATCCTGGATGTTTCACCATACCGTGCAACATTGGATCAACATATTGTGGTAAGGCATTATGTGACTTAGGTGCAAGTATCAACTTGATGCCTATATCAATATTTAGGAAGTTGGGGATAGGAGAAGTTAGACCAACTACGGTTACACTTAAACTAGTAGATCGATCCTTAGTGCATCCAGAAGGAAAAATCGAGGACGTATTGGTACGTGTAGATAAATTTATCTTTCCTGCTGACTTTGTAATTCTAGACTTTGAAGCAGACAAAGAAGTGCCAATTATCCTAGGAAGACCGTTCTTAGCAACTGGAAGGACCCCGATCGCTGTGAATCAGAGCTTTAAAATTTATAAAAAGAACGATCGAACCTGGAAACTAACTCTGACAACGATTAAAGGCAAGTGTACCTATCGAATAGTAGTATAGCTTAGGCAAGACTGGATTATCGAACCCAAAGGAACTAAAAGTACTAATACTAACTTTCTTTTTATTATTTAAACTAAAATAAGTGAAGTTGCTTTTAATCTAAAATTAACGAACTACTAAGCTAAGGACACAAAGACGAAAAAAAAGACTAAAATTAGGGAGATAACTTTTAGAAAAACTCAGTTGATTTAGATGATACCCTCAGGGAGAATCCACCTAGACTTCACTTATTATCTATCACTGAACCATATGATTTTATTTACTTAGTTTGATCCACAAGACTCCCTAACATATATTAAACCCTCTCTCGAGGTGAATAATGTCTAACTCTAGGTTAATTAGTGGAACTCTCGTTCTCTTATAATAACCCCCTAGAATAGCAGTAAATCGATCTATGGACTCCCATATTAGGTTTCACCCTAATCTGGCAAAATCTCGTCACCCTATCTCTAGGCGTGCGATCAACTCCGCTTAATTATGCTAGATCTACTCTCTGAGGCGGGGTCTATTCCTCCTCCACCTAAGCACATTAAATTTGGATAAAGCTCACATAATTAAGAACAAACTAAGTATTTATCATATAATTTAGAAACTAATAACAAGATTCATCATAGGTTTCATCCCCTTCAGGTATCTGAAGGATTTAGTTCATAACTAAATAAGAAAACATCTCAAGAGAAAAGATAAAATAAAACATAAGAAATCCCTAGAACTCCCTGAAGGAATTGAAGGAGAGATCCGCCGTCTTGAGTAGAATCCCAACTTCTTGAGATGGATCAACTGGCTACCTTCGAGTGATTCCCACAACTCTGACCATTTCGGCTTGGCTCCTTGGCCTAGCTCACCGCCCCGACAAAAGCCCTGGCAGAAGGCTTTTGCCGAACTCCCCAATTAAGTTGCCCCCTAGGGTGTTTATATAGGCTTTGAGATGTGTTACTTGGCCTCCAAGTATCCTAATTTGAGTGAAATTCCTATTTGGGGGTTTAATTAGACTTTAGAGTATGCTTCTTTGCCTCCAAGCATCCAAATCTGAGTAAAACTCTTCTTGGCAACGGCAGGGGCACGGCCATGGCACACGCTCGTGTAAATCGTGACCAGACCGTGTGGACTTTGTTGATGAGGCGCGGCCGTGTAAATCATGGTCCAAGCCGTGTTTGAGATCTTTAAGAAGGCACGGCCGTGTGATCTTTGGTCCAGGCCGTGTCGATTTCATGCTTTGGTCCATTTATCCCGTTTTAAGCCCGTTTTGCATTTTTTTCATCCCCTACTGCTTTCTTGAGTATAAGACATGAAAAGAAAGGATTAAGAGCACCTTTTTACATAAAATAAGGGATAATTCATCCAAAAGTATGCTAAATGTGGGATTAAAATATGTTACTATTTCGGTTTATCATACCCTTATTGATGTGCAAAAGGGTGAGCTGACTATGCGTGTTTAGGATGATCAGGTAACATTTAATGTTTTTAAGTCAATGCGATTTCCTGACACAATGGATGATTGTTCTGCAGTATCCGATTTAGAGGAATTAATAGTAGAGAAGGAACTTAACTGTGTTGAGGACCCACTGGAAGGAATTTTGACATCAGATCCCCCAAATGATGAAGAGGGGGATGAATACTAAGCTGTGCTAGAAGCTAACCAAAAGGGATTGAATCCGCAATCCCGTTTTGAATCTTTAGAATTAGAGAAAAGAGATTATATCTAGCCAAAAGCATCAATCAAGGAGCCACCTAAGTTAGAACTCAAGGTATTACCTTCACACTTAAAATATGTTTATTTAGGTAACGCCTCTACTCTGCCTGTGATTGTTTTAGCAGAATTAACTACTGAACAAGAAGAGAGACTTATCATAATTTTGAAACAATTCAAGAAGGCTATCAGATGGACCATAGCTGATATTCGCGGTGTTAGCCCATCCGTATGCATGTACAAGATCATATTAGAAGATGGCGAGAAAGGAACGATCGATAGACAACAGAGACTGAACCCCATCATGAAAGATGTAGTAAAAAATGAAATTATCAAGTGGTTGGATGCGGGTATAATTTACCCCATCTCAAACAGTTCATGGGTGAGTCCAGTTCAGTGTAACATCCTGATTTTGGGGCTATGCATTTGATGTGTTTTGTGTGTATGCCTTGTTTAATGTGTTGTTTTAGGGTGTATGGGAGTCTAGGAAAGGCCCAGGGAAAAGCTGGAGTCCTGGCAAAAATTTTCTTTTTAGGTACTTTAGTGGAGAAGTTAGCTGGAATAGGACCTAAGGGATAATTTTAGTGGTTGGTTGACACAAGAAAAGGAGTGGCAGAGTGGCAAGGAGGCGCCACTTAAGATGCTGGTAAGTGACGGCACAGAGAATAGGAGAGGGAGTAGGTTCAAGTCACAAGGAGCTTATTTTGGGAGTTCTTTTTGCCGTCAGGGAGAAGCGCTTGCAGTCGGTGGGACACTTCGGGGATAGGGAGTGGACTGAGTCAAATAATTTGAATGAACGGCAGAGAGGAAAAAGGGGAGCTTGATGTGTTCAAAATATTTCAAACGGGTGATCAGAAGGAATTTGAGGAGAAAAGAAAGGGATGAGCATTGTGAGCTTGGTGTTGGCCGAATTTCAAACTCATAGTAGAGGGGGGAAATCGGTTTTGTCTTGCTAAGGGTATGTCGAATTTCAACTTGGGAAGCATAGGATTTTTGTTCTCAAAATAGTGCATTTCCGGTTTTGAGGTTAGTAGGTGCCGAATTTGTTTGAAAGTGTTTAGTAGTCAAGTGAGAATTTCCTTCCCATTTTGGCATTTGAGGTTTTCATTTTACTCCTTCTTGAACCCTTTTCTATGTGTAAGCCGAAACTACCATTTACTTTCATTCTCTTCTTCATCTCCATTTCTATGCTATAGCCGAATGTCCCTTATCCAAAGTTCTCTTCTCTGATTTCTTCTACAAACCGAATCTTCGTAGCCTTCTCTTTTTCATCTTTTATTTTGGTCACTTCTAAAACCGAAAACTCCTAAGTTCTATTGGTAGTTCTTTTATTTTTTTTGGCTCTTTCATCTTCTTCCCTGTTATTGCCGAATCTTCTCTTCTGCCATGCTAGTGCCGAATTCTCTTAGGTGATAACTGAATCTCCTATGTTAAGGTAAGTGGTGATTTCTTCTATATCTTTATCTTCTCTTTCAGTTTTTGGAAGCCAAAGTCGAATGGCTAGTTGGCTTGGTGCGGCCATCGTTTGGACTTATGTTTCTTCTTATTTTCTTGTGTTATTTGGGCCGCTTATTTCGGGAATCGAAGAAAGTTAAATCGTCGGGATCTCTAAACCGAAAACCATTAATCTCTGAACCCTATATCTCTCTTTTTGGGATTTCAAGGTAAGGGTGTTCTCTTTAGATTTTGTTTAGGTTCGTTATCGTATTCGTTACTTTAACCCTGTATTGTGGTTTAACAAACCATATTTCATTATAGTATCATCTGACGAGATCTTTTGATGGAATCCAATACCGATAAGGCAAAGGAGGGTGTTGGACCCGCGAACCCAGCCCCTAAGTTTAAGAAGCGTGCCGTATCAGTAGTCCGAGACTGGCCACCAGGGTGTGGACCGGTTTTAGAAAAGAGTCGTAGGTAGATAGCAGTTGTTTCTGCTATCGATAGTGTCGACGTAGAGAGTATTGTTTTGCGTGTTACCAGGTGTGTAAACCCTAACACACTTTACTTAATTGTATTATTTTGTATGGGCTGAAAAGCCGAAAAAGGCTGTGAATACAGTCGAAATACCTTTGTGGTTAAGGCAGGAAGTGCTAGGTACGTATCTGTAATTACCTGATATGAGTTGGTTGTATGTGATGATATTTTGCCTTGTTATTGGCATGATACCTTTGTTTCGATATAAATGTTGTGCATGGGATATGGGAAAGTTTATAAAGGGGAAGTGATAAGGTCACATAGTGATCGGTGGCTCTGCCACATTGTTTTAAGGTCACATAGTGATCGGTGGCTCTGCCACATTTTCTGGCAGTATGACTGTCAAGATGGCGTGTAGTGGATGGAGGGTTGATTGTAGAAATCCCCACAGTGTGATGGTTGGTAAGGGATGGCGTGTAGAGGATGGAAATACTAGGTTGGGCCGGGCTTAATGCATTCATGAATTTGTATGACATCATGTATGAGCTTAATACGAGATTGTGGGCCGTGGGCCGGTTTAAGTGTTTAATGGTTTTACACACTGAGTCTCTGTGACTCACCCTTTCCCTAAACTTTTCAAGTAATCAGTAGATCGTGGATATTGGAGCCGAGGTGGACTCTTAGAGGCCATAAAAGACGTTATATTTTATGAACTTTTACTGCTTAAAGTTTTTCTTTAAATTTGGGTAATTTTTGATGTAATAAGGCCCTTTAAATTTATATTTGGTTTTATTTAGTATTTATGCCTGACACTATGGAAAATTTTTGTCATGAAAATTTAAATAAGGTTTTATAAATGCGAGTTCACTAAGTAACGTTTTTTTCAAAATCGCACCTCGTCTAATAAATGATTGCTTAACTAAAATTGTGAAATTTTTCCCAAGCTAACAAATCTTGGTTTTTGAGACATCGCTTAATCAAAAGTTTTTTTTAAAAAAATATATTATGATTTTTCCCAGAGTAGATAGGAAATCGTTTTCACTCAACCCTGTGACATAATAGATTCGGTCGTAGCATTTAGGCCGGGTTTGGGGTGTTACAATTTGGTATCAGAGCCTAGGTTGCAAACACTCGGGCTGTGAAATGGGTCCAACAGTATTTTATAAAATCAATGAGAATTGGAGAAAACTATTTTTTTTAGCGAAATATGGCATCCGAGTCTGTCGGCTCCCGATCCACCCAGGTAAGTGATTCTAACTATTTGGTGATGTATGCCTGAAATGATTGATAGCATGAATGAGTATGTTTGTTAAGCTTTAGGATACCCGAACTTTAGAGACTGAAACTGTTTGATGTGTCTTGCGAAATCTATTTCTTAAGATTATTATCCATAAAACTACTCGGTGGTAAACAGTGAAAGAAATACTAACTCATAAAACTTCTAATCAGATTAAGTCGCAAACGTTAGTCATGAGCACTAGGGGACGCGGACGTAATGCGCGTGGTCATGGTAGGGGCAAGATGGCTGTGTCAGAACTAGTAGGATAGGTTCATGGGTCAGGAAACGAGATACCGATCTCGCGGGCGAGAAAGCACTTTCGAGGACCAAACAGGTGGAGATGATGTGGTGTCTCAGGCAGTGCTACGGGTTTTGGAGAGAGTTGCTGGGGCAGGTATGGGTACAGGAGCTCAGAAATCTGTGCCAGAGCGACTTCGTGCAAATGGAGTAGAAATGTTTAGGGGTATATCGGGTGTAGCTCCCAATGCAGTTGAGTATTGGTTGGAGGCGGTTGAGCGTATAATGGATGATCTCGACTTCACAGAGGAGGAGAAGTTGAATGGGGTTGTATCTCTTCTTTGGGATGAAGCGTATCAATGGTGGCTGACGGTCAGGGATGGTACAATGTCTGACCGCCTTACCTGGGATTTCTTCAAAATGATATTCCAGAGTAAGTACATGGTCAAGTTATGTAGATGCGCAGTGTAGGGCATTTTTGAATCTGGTTCAGGGTAGTAAATCAGTGGCTGAGTATGAGGCGGAATTTTTATGCCTTAATCGTTATGCCCGAGGGATGGTGGCCACAGACCATGAGCGTTGTGTCCGGTTTGAAGATGGTTTAAGGTATGATCTGCGGGTATTGATAGCTCCACAGCGAGAAAGGGATTTCGCTGTTTTAGTGGAAAAGGCTAAGATAGCCGAGGAAGTGAAACGGTTAGAAAGGCAGAATCGAGATAAAGATAGAAGGTGGTAATAAAAGGAATTTTGGATCATCAGGGTCAGCTGGGCGTTTTCAAAAGAGACCTAGGACGGATGGGCCAAGTTGGGTTTTGAGACCTGTTGCTGATAGACAGCCTCAGAGGTGTGCTCGGTGTGGTAAATTCCATTTTGGAGAGTGTTGGTCAAGTAACAGAAGATGTTACAGGTGTGGATCGGCTGATCACCAGATTAGAGGCTGTCCACAGGAGCGAGACGGTGCGAGGCCAGGGAATCAGGGTTATACTCAACAGGGTGGAGGAGGACAGCAACCACAGAGGGGTCGTGGTCCAGCCAGAGGAGGTAATGGTTTTTGTCGGGGTCGTGGAATGCCAGGCAGAGGTGTAGGAAACACTGAAGCGAGACAGCCGAGGCTGGTCTTTGCAGCTAGGCGCAGAGAGGAGGGTGATGCACAAGAGGTCATAACGGTACGTTCTTAATCTTTGGACTGCCTTTTTCTGCATTGATTGACATTGGGTCGACGCATTCCTATGTTGCCAGTATGGTATCCGACACTTTAAGTATAGAATCTGTGATCGCTTCTAGAGAGATTACAGTAATTAGCCCGTTAGGACTGTCACAGTAGTGGTGAACAGACTTTATAAGGAGGTACCTTTAGAAGTTCAAGGGGTGGTTTTTCTGGGTGATCTGATGGAACTTCCGTTCGGGGAGTTTGATTTGATCCTAGGGATGGACTGGTTGATAAAGTATCGAGCAAACCTGGACTGTGCTGCTAAACGCATGGTGGTCCGTACGCCTGAAGATGAGGAGGTGGTGGTAATAGGAGAAAGGAGGAACTATTTGTCCAACGTGGTGTCCGCTTTGAAGGCTGAAAGAATGATGAGGAAAGGATGCGAGGCGTTCATAGCCTTGGTTTGTGCTTTGGAGGGTAAGGAATTGTCTGTGGGGGATGTGAGGACAGTGAAGGAGTTTTCCGATGTTTTTCCAGAGGAGCTTCCAGGATTACCCCGGATCGCGAGGTGGAATTCGGGATTGATCTTCTTCCGGGGATAGCGCCTGTATCTATCGCTCCTTATAGAATGGCACCGAAGGAACTAGTAGAACTGAAAGCTCAGATTCAGGAACTTTTAGATCGAGGTTTTATCCGATCGAGTGTATCACCATGGGGAGCGCCGGTGTTATTCGTTAAGAAGAAGGATGGATCAATGCGTTTGTGCATTTATTATCGCCAGCTGAACAAATTGACAATCAAGAACAAATACCCGTTGCCACAGATTGACGACTTATTCGACCAGTTGAAGGGGGCTTCAGTCTTTTCAAAGATAGATTTGAGGTCAGGGTATCATCAACTCAAGGTTAAGGAAACGGATATCCATAAGGCGGCGTTTCGCACTCGCTATGGACATTACGAATTTTTGGTGATGCCATTTGGGTTAACCAATGCACTAGCAGCATTTATGGATATGATGAACTAGGTTTTCCAACCCTATCTGGATCAGTTTGTCATAGTGTTTATAGACGATATTTTGGTTTATTCAAGGTCAGAGGAGGAGAATGATTCACATCTTCGAGTGGTTTTTCAAATCTTGAGGGAGAAGCAATTGTTGAATTTTGGTTGAGCGAAGTTACTTTTCAGGGCCATGTTGTGTCGGCAGAGGGGATTAGAGTTGATCCTCGAAAAATTGAAGCTGTTTTGGATTGGAAGCCACCTAAGACTGTGGCAGAGATCAGATGTTTTCTTGGTCTGGCCGGGTATTATAGAAGGTTCGTTGAAGGGTTTTCTTTGATTGCGGCACCCTTGACCAAGTTGCTACGAAAGGAGGTTCTGTTTATTTGGTCTGATAAGCAACAGGAGAGTTTTGAAAAGCTGAAGAAGATATTGACGGAGGCTCTGGTGTTGATTCAGCCAGAGGCTGGGAAGGAGTTCGTAGTTTATTGTGATGCGTCGCACACGGGTTTGGGATGTGTGTTAGTGCAAGACGGAAAGGTGGTCGCGTATGCGTCTCGGCAGTTAAGACCGCATGAGTTAAACTATCCCACGCATGATTTGGAATTGGCGGCGGTAGTGTTCACTTTGAAAAGTTGGAGGCATTATCTGTATGGTGAAAAGTCCGTTATTTATACAGATCATAAGAGTCTAAGGTATCTTCTCACCCAAAAGGAATTGAATTTGAGGCAGCGGCGGTGGATCAAGCTATTGAAGGATTACGATTGCTCGATTGAGTATCATCCGGGTAAAGCTAACGTGGTAGCAGATGCATTAAGTCGTAGGGTGATCTCGGATTTGAGAGCAATGTTTGCTCATCTCAGCTTATATGATGATGGAAGTCTGTTAGCTGAACTGCAAGTGAAACCTTCCTGGATTAGTCAGATTAAAGAGAAGCAACTGTTGGATGATGCCATGAGTGCTCGACTACTTCAAGTACAGAATGATGGGGTAGAGGATTTCAGTCTGAGCAGTTATGGGGCTCTGTGTTTTCGCAAGAAAGTTTGCATGCCGAAGGATGTGGGATTAAGACAGTTGATACTTCAGGAAGCGCATAGTAGCCCATATGCTATGCATCCTGGCGCAAGTAAGATGTATAGGAATTACGAGAACAGTTTTGGTGGCTGGGTCTGAAGCGTGAAATAACTGAATTTGTAAACAAGTGTCTGACATGTCAGCAGGTAAAAGCAGAACATCAGTTGCCTTCAGGTTTGTTACAGCCGTTAAAGATTCCGTAGTGGAAGTGAGAGAGGATCACGATGGATTTCGTTAGTGGGCTGCCCCTTACGCCTACTAAAAAGGATTCGGTATGGGTAATTGTAGACCGATTGACGAAGTCTGCCCATTTCATACCGGTTCGCGTCGATTACTCCCTTCAGAAATTGGCTAAGTTGTATGTAGCAGAGATCGTAAGGTTGCATGGAGTACCAGTGTCTATCATCTCAGATAGGGACCCGAGGTTCACGTCAAGGTTTTGGAAGGCATTGCATCAGGCTTTGGGGACAAAGTTAGATTTCAGTACAGCGTTTCATCCACAGTCTGATGGACAATCAGAGAGGGTAATTCAGATCTTAGAAGACATGTTGAGGGGCTGTGTCTTAGACTTTAGAGGTAGTTGGGAAGAATTTCTACCGTTAGCAGAATTTGCGTATAACAATAGCTACCAAGCGAGTATTCAGATGGCACCTTATGAGGCGTTATATGGTCGGAAGTGTCGTACCCCTACGTGTTGGACAGAATTGGGCGAGCGTCAGTTGTTGGGTCCAGATTTGGTCTCGAAAATGGAAGATAAGGTTAAGTTAATTCGGACTCGTTTAAAGGAAGCGTCGGATAGGAAGAAATCCTATGTTGATCTAAAGCGCAAGGATATAGAATTTGAAGTGGGTGACCAGGTGTTCTTAAAGGTTTCACCGTGGAAGAAAGTGTTAAGGTTTGGACAGAAGGGTAAGCTAAGCCCCAGGTTCATTGGGCTGTATCGTGTATTGAAGCGTGTGGGACCAGTAGCTTATCAACTTAAGTTACCTGCAGAGTTAAGTCAGATTCATGATGTGTTTCACGTTTCGATGCTAAGACGCTATCGTTCGGATCCGTCTCACGTGGTGTCAATAGAAGAAATCGAAGTAAGGCCTGATCTATCCTTTGAAGAGGAACCAGTTCGAATTTTGGATCGTGATGTCAAAGTGTTACGCAGGAAGACAGTTCCGTTAGTTAAGATTTTGTGGTGTAATCACGGTTCAGAGGAAGCTACGTCGGAACCAGAAGAAGCGATGCGACAGCAATACCCTCATCTCTTTTGACCAGGTAATTTCGAGGTCAAAATTTTCTTAAGGGGGTAGAACTGTAACATCCTAATTTCGGGGCTATGCATTTGATGTGTTTTGTGTGTATGCCTTGTTTAATGTGTTGTTTTAGGGTGTATGGGAGTCTAGGAAAGGCCCAGAGAAAAGCTGGAGTCCTGGCAAAAATTTTCTTTTTAGGTACTTTAGTGGAGAAGTTAGCTGGAATAGGACCTAAGGGATGATGTTGGTGGTTGGTTGACACAAGAAAAGGAGTGGCAGAGTGGCAAAGAGGCGCCACTTAAGATGCTGGTAAGTGATGCCACAGAGAATAGGAGAGGGAGCAGGTTCAAGTCACAAGGAGCTCATTTTGGTAGTTCTTTTTGGCGTCGGGAGAGCAGATCATGCAGTCGGTGGGACACTTGGGATAGAGGAGTGGTGAGTCAAATAATTTGAATGAATGGCAGAGAGGAAAAACGGGAGCTTGAAGTGTTCAAAATATTTCAAACGGGTGATCAGGAGGAATTTGAGGAGAAAAGAAAGGGATGAGCATTGTGAGCTTGGTGTTGGCTGAATTTCAAACTCATAGTAGAGGGGGGAAATTGGTTTTGTCTTGCTAAGGGTATGCCGAATTTCAACTTGGGAAGCATAGGCTTTTTATTCTCAAAATAGTGCATTTCCAGTTTTGAGGTTAGTAGGTGCCGAATTTGTTTGAAAGTGTTTAGTAGTCAAGTGAGAATTTCCTTCCCATTTCGGCATTTGAGGTTTTTATTTTACTCCTTCTTGAACCCTTTTCTATGTGTAAGCCGAAACTACCATTTACTTTCATTCACTTCTTCATCTCCATTTCTATGCTATAGTCGAATGTCCCTTATCCAAAGTTCTCTTCTCTGATTTCTTCTACAAACCGAATCTTCATAGCCTTCTCTTTTTCATCTTTTCTTTTAGTCACCTCTAAAACTGAAAACTCCTAAGTTCTATAGGTAGTTCTTTTATTTTTTCGGCTCTTTTATCTTCTTCCCTGTTATGGCCAAATCTTCTCTTCTACCATGCTAGTGCCAAATTCTCTTAGGTGATAACTGAATCTCCTGTGTTAAGGTAAGTGGCGATTTCTTCTATATCTTTATCTTCTCTTTCGGTTTTTGGAAGCCAAAGTCGAATGGCTAGTTGGCTTGGTGAGGCCATCGTTTGGACTTATGTTTCTTCTTATTTTCTTGTGTTCTTTGGGCCGCCTATTTCGGGAATCGAAGAAAGTCAAATCGTCGGGATCTCTAAACCGAAAACCATTAATCTTTGAACCCTATATCTCTCTTTTTGGGATTTCAAGGTAAGCGTGTTCACTTTAGATTTTGTTTAGGTTCGTTATCGTATTCTTTACCTTAACCCTATATTATGGTTTAACAAACCATATTTCATTATAGTATCTTGTGACGAGATCTTTTGATGGAATCCAATACCGATCAGGCAAAGGAGGGGGTTGGACCCACGAACCCAGCCCCTAAGTTTAAGAAGCGTGCCGTATCAGTAGTCCGAGATTGGCCACCGGGGTGTGGACCGATTTCAGAACAGAGTCGTAGGCAGATAGCATTTGTTTCTGCTATCGATAGTGTTGACGTAGAGAGTATTATTTTTGCGTGTTACCGTGTGTGTAAAACATAACACACTTTACTTAATTATATTATTAATTGTATGGGTGAAAAGCGGAAAAATTTGTGAATACAAATGAAATACCTTTGTGGTTAAGGCGGAAAGTGCAGTGCGATATCTGTAATTACCTGATATGAGTTAGTTGTATGTGATGATATTTTGCCTTGTTATTGGCATGATACCTTTGTTTCAATATAAATGTTGTGCATGGGATATGGGAAAGTTGATAAAGGGGAACTGATAAGGTCACATAGTGATCGGTGGCTCTGCCACATTGTTTTAAGGTCACATAGTGATCGGTGGCGCTGCCACATCTGTCTATGAGGTCACGTAGTGATCGGTGGCTATGCCACAGTTGATTTAAGGTCACATAGTGATCGGTGGCTCTGCCACATTTTCTGACAGTATGACTGTCAAGACGGCGTGTAGCGGATGGAGGGTTGATTGTAAAAATCCCCACGGTGTAATGGTTGGTACGGGATGGCGTGTAGAGGATGGAAATACTAGGTTGGGCCGGGCTTAATGCATTCATGAATTTGTATGACATCATGTATGAGCTTAATACGAGATTGTGGGCCATGGGCCGATTTAAGTGTTTAATGGTTTTACACACTAAGTCTCTGTGACTCACCCTTTCCCTAAACTTTTCAGGTAATCAGTAGATCATGGATATTGGAGCCGAGGTGGACTCGTGGAGGCCATAAAAGACGTTATATTTTATGAACTTTTACTACTTAAAGTTTTTCTTTAAATTTGGGTAATTTTTTATGTAATAAGGCCCTTTAAATTTATATTTGGTTTTATTTAGTATTTATGCCTGACACTATGGAAAATTTTAGTCACGAAAATTTAAATGAGGTTTTATAAATGCGAGTTCACTAAGTAACGTTTTTTTTCAAAATCGCACCTCGTCTAATAAATGATTGCTTAACTAAAATTGTCCAAGCTAACAAATCTTGGTTTTCGAGACATCGCTTAATCAAAAGGTTTTTTAAAAAAATATATATTATGATTTTTCCCAGAGTAGATAGGAAATCGTTTTCACTCAACCCTGTGACATACCAGATTCGGTCGTAGCATTTAGGCTGGGTTTGGGGTGTTACATCCAGTGCGTGCCAAAGAAAGGAGGTATCACGGTCGTGGAGAACAAGAACAACGAGTTGATACCAACTAGAACAGTTACGGGATGGAGAATCTCCATCGATTACCAGAAGCTGAATAAGGCGACTAGGAAAGATCACTTCCCTCTGTCGTTTTTGGACCAGATGCTGGATAGACTTGTAAGACGAGATTACTACTGTTTTCTCGATGGATACTCAGGGTATAATCAGATTACAGTAGCACCGGAAGATCAACACAAAACGACATTCGCCTGTCCGTACGGTACATTTGCATTTAGATGCATGCCATTTGGTTTATGTAACGCACCAGCTACATTTCAAAGATGTATGATGTCTATTTTTACTGACATGGTTGAGAAGTACTTGGAAGTTTTCATGGACGATTTCTCAGTATTCGGAGATACTTACGATGATTGCTTAGCCAATCTAGCCAATCTTGTAGGTACCAAAGTGATTGTCTATACAGACCACTCCGCAATTAAGTACTTATTGGCCAAGAAAGATGCCAAGCCGAGATTGATCCGGTGGGTGCTTCTACTTCAAGAGTTTGATCTAGAAATTCAAGATCGAAGGGGAGTAGAAAACGAAGTAGCAGATCACTTATCCAGATTAGAGCCGCAAGAGGGAAATTCTCCACTTGTACCGATCCAGGAGACATTTCTAGATGAACACATATTGAAGGTAAATCATGTCCATAATATTCCTTGGTTTGTTGATTTTGCTAACTATTTAGCTTGTGGTTTGATGCCAATTGATAAAATGTATCAACAAAGGAAAAAGTTTCTTCACGATATGAAGTACTATTTCTGGGAAGAGCCATATTTGTTTAAAAAGTGTGCAGATCAGATGATTAGAATATGTGTGGTAGAAGATGAAATACCAAAGATTTTATACCACTGTCATTCAGCTCCGAGTGGGGGACACTTCGGAGGTACTCGTACAGCAGCCAAAGTATTGCAAGCTGGAATGTTTTGGCCAACATTATCTAAGGATGCATACGCTTACATAAAGAGTTGTGATCGATGTCAGAGGGTTGGAAATGTCACCTACAGAAATGAGATGCCTCGAACAAATATCATTGAGGTGGAATTGTTCGATGTTTGAGGTATTGACTTTCTTGGTCCCTTCCCTCAGTCTTTTGGTCACAAGTACATATTGGTAGCAGTAGATTATGTGTCCAAATGGGTCGAGGTTGAAGCTTATCCGATGAATGATGCCAAGGTTGTGATGAAGTTCTTGCAGAAACATGTGTTCACAAGGTTTGGAACCCCAAGAGCTATTATCAGCGATGAAGGGACCCATTTTGTGAACAAGTGGTTAAAATGGTTGTTAGATAAACATGGAGTGAAACACAAGGTTGCTACAGCTTACCATCCGCAGACAAATGGGCAAGCTGAGCTAGCGAATAAGGAGATCAAAGGCATACTTGAGAAGGTAGTTTGCCTGAACCGACGAGATTGGTCCAAGAGACTAGATGATGCTTTATGGGCTTACAGAATAGCATACAAGACACCTTTAGGAATGTCACCCTACAGGTTGGTCTTTGGGAAAGCCTATTATCTACCTTTGGAGTTAGAGCACAAAGCCTAATGGGCTCTTCGACGACTCAACTTGGATCTTAAGTCTGCTAAAGAGAAACGGATGCTCCAACTCAACGAGCTAGAGGAATTTTGAATGTTCTCATATGAAAATACCAAATTACTCAAAGAAAGACTCAAGAAATGGCATGACAAGCATATTCGAGTTCGAGAGTTTGAAGCAGGTCAGCAAGTCTTGTTATTTAATTCCAAATTGAAGTTCTTCCCAGGTAAGTTAAAATCACGTTGGTCCGGTCCATTTACGATTCATCGCGTCTATCTATACAGAGTTGTTGAACTCCAAAGTAAGGGAGGTAATTTTCACGTCAATGCTCAGCGTTTGAAACATTACTACGGAGAAAGACTTGAACGAGATCAAATCTTGTTCAGTTTATCTGATCTTTAGATTTTCTTGTTTTCAATAAATTATTTAGGGTATATTTTCGGGTTTATTGTGTTTAAATAAATTCTGTCCAGGAGATTGGAACTTAAGCGGGACTGCTTGTGACCCCTCCAATCTTTCCTGGGAATTGATTTTTACATAATTTCCCAAGAAATTAGCCCCTAAATGACAAAATAATTTTTTGGTTTTCCAGATAAAAACGTCAATTTTGACCCAAGTCTTAAATTGCAACTCAATTTCAAATTTTCATTAAGTCTAGGGATTTAATTAAATTATTTTTAAAATTTGGTTGTTATTTTTGTAAATAATAAAAACTAGGTGCCTCTTTTGTAAATATTTTTAAAAAAGCATCTAGAATAAATATTTTTCTTAATATCATTTTTATAAATTATTGATAAACTTTAATATATAATTATATTCATTATAATTTATATATTAACTTTTATCAACTTAGCTTAGGATTAGGATTAATTTTATTTTATGTTTATCTTAATAAATTAATAGCAATTGATAATTACATATGCATATTATTAATTGTTGTTAACATTAAGTAGAATTAGAATTAGAATATTTTTTATTATTAAATTTCTCTAAGAGTTCTACTCTAATTCCTACTCTTTCCATTATATAATCCATCCATCTATTCTATTCTTCTCATTCATTCAACACCTAAAATCCCAAAATCACTAACTCATCAAAGTGCTGCAAGCCCCTAGCCACAACAGCCATTCGGCTTAGCAAAGATCAAGACACGCCGCGCGCGCATCACATCACACAGCCTCGTGCATGCATTTGCGCTTAGCCCCGGTTGCCTGTGTTTTGGCCTCACGCCTGCTGCCTCCAGCTCGCGTTGCTTGTTGCGCACCATCTCCCCGCACACCCAACCAGCCCAGGCGGTGTCCTGCTCCTGCGTGTCGCACCTGCGCACGCCAGTGGCCTACCTGCGCAAGACCTTATGCGCTGCTGCTTGTGTGCAGCCTCTACCGAGCACCCATCCGCCCAACCTAAGCCAAAAGCCTTCAACCCTCCTTTTAAATTTCCATGTTTTGTTCATTAGTATATTTTATCTTAGGAGTTCTTAATTTTTACGAGGAAGGTGGTAAGAACAGTTTTCCTCCCTTAAGTTTAATTTTTATTGAATTATTTAATTTTTCAATTTATTGAAATATTAGTAATTTTTATTAATTAAATTTTTAAGAAAATAATTTTTTTCCATCTTATGTTCAAGTTAATCATGCCTCGCAAGAGAACTCGTGCCTCTGCCCAAATTGACGAAACACAAAACAAATTTCACTGTGAAGAAGCCAAAGTAAGATACGAAAGTATCTTCAAAAATCAACAGATGCATCCAGAGAAAGGCTTCACATTGAAGGAAAGAAACTACAGAGACTTTATGGCACGTATTCGTCAAGTTGCTGAAGCCCCCAATTGGGAATTGTTTTGTGAAAAGAGACCAAGTGTGGATGAGGAACTAGTTCGTGAATTCTACGCAAATTTAACCTCAAGCGAATTGACCAAAGTTCCAGTCAGGGGAATCAAGGTACCAATAAATTCAAATGCTATTAATGAATTCTTTGAATTACCTGATTTCGACAACGATGAATATTCTTCTCTGTTGAGCAACATTAAGCCTGAAAATTTGCAAGAAATCCTCGAGGAACTTACAGTTCCATGTTCGAAGTGGACTGTGTCAAAGCAAGGAATCCACACGTGTCGAAGAGAGTATTTGGCACCACTTGCAAAGGTATGGTTCTATTTCATTCGTTTCAGCCTTATGCCTAGTTCGCATGGGACTACAATCTCATTAGAGCGAATGGTCCTATTATTCTCGATTATAACTGGAAAGACCATTGATGTGGGAAAAATCATCCTAAGAGAAATGCGAAATTGTGCTGTTAGACGTTCTGGCCTAGCCTATTTCCCCTTTACGATAACAATTTTATGCTTAAAAGCAAAACTCCTTGCGGGCGTGAAGAAGACATAGTATAGTCAAGGCACAATCACCGATTGGGACCTTTACCGAGTAGCCAGAGATTCTGTTCTACAGCAACGAGTTGAAGAAAGCGAGGATCCCGAAGAAGAAGAAGATGAACCCACAGAAATCCCGTCAGAGCAACCAAATGAAGTCCCTAGTGAGGCAGCACCAATGGAACCAGAAGCTGAACCTGATATTGAAACCTCAATGTTTAGAGCTCCACCGCCTAGCCTAGATCGTTGTGATGAGCTGTTGAAGCTGATGGACTTAATGCAACACATGCAATGGCAGCAACAAGCCTACTGGAGATACTTAAAAATAAGAGATGACTCGATGAGGAGTGCCCTAAAGAAAATTTATAATGACCCATTTATTTTTGTGCCTGAGTTTCCAGATTTCATATTTGAACCATGGATTTCATCATCAAAGAGGGAGCAAGGCGATTCATGTAAAGGCAATACTGATGGAGCAAAAGATGAGTCAAATTCGGAAGGATCGGCAAACAAATAAAAAAGGGGAGGACTTCAACTTTAGTTTATTTTTATTCTTAAGTTATTTTAGGATTAGGTTAATTAGGAATTTTTATTTTTGCATAATAAAACAAGAGATAGGAATCATGAATAAAATCTGAACAAGTCACAAAGGCTAAAGTGTGGCAATAGATATATACATGTCTAGGATTGGATTTTAGAGAGAGCCTGGTACTTAAGCAGTCAATTTGACTCACCTCCTCTTTTCTAAATATCCTACCTGGTGTATAGTATCTATTCACTTTAAACAATGAGGACATTGTTCACTTTAAGTAGGAGGGACCGAAAATTTGAAGTACTTCCACTCAGAATAAAATTTTCTTTTAATTATGATTAGGATATATTTTGTTCAATAATTTGAGATTTTGTTAAGTATGCTGAACTTCAGTATTAATAAAGTTCTATTATTTCAATAAGTTATTATGTTAGCTTAATAATGATATGAATGTATTTTTAATAAAACATGCAAATTCGTACCATAAAATTTTTAATTCCCTACGGAAAAAAAATTAGGCATGCATGAAAGTTTAAGTCTTTAGAATTGACTTAGTAATTTCTTAAGGCGAAATCCTAGGAAGCATGGAATATTGAAAATGACTTAGGCGACTATTGTTCGGACCGTTTGAGCCTTTCAAGCCGACCCTGATAAAATTATCCTTTGAAACCCAACTTTGAGACTATATGGCCTAATTTTATTTGGACCTATGCAATATTTAGCCATCAATTTTCTCTTCATTACTTTTAAAATTGTCCCAAACACTAGACTCAGTACTATTCAGAATATCATTTGAAAATAAGTTTGGGGGAGTTGAAAAGAAGTATCAATTGCTCGAAAAGTGTAGTACATGAAGCAAGTGCTCGAATTTGAGCTTGAAAAAAAAAACATGTACTCGAAACAAAATAAATGGTCGAAAGAGCATAAATTGGTGTATCAAGGGTAAGAATTCTGAAGGATCAATTTTAAGCTGAGTCTAGGGTTTTCTTTTTTAAAGCCAAAAATTTATCTATCTTTTACCTACCCCTAAGCCCAGCCACGTTACAACCTCATTAAAGACCTATTGATTCAAAGTTCCAATGTTACCTACATTAGTGGAGAGAAATTGCTCTGTTCAACATATGAAGACATCAGTTAAGCTTAATGATTGCAGTTTAATTTTGAATAAGGAATTAAAATCAAATTGGTAGTGAGTAACATGTCTTTATTAAGAAACATTTAGTCTAATTTTGCTAGTATAATAATTGTTGGAGGTAATTTGAACGATATGTATACTTAAGTAGCATAATTATCAAATTTCTTATTTTTGAGCATAAGTATACTAAATTCATAATTTTGAGAAGAAAGTTGTTCTAAAGGAGTTTTTCAAAGGTGTTTCCAAGAAAATTCTTTTCAAATTTGTGCATTACTCGGGACGAGCAATGAATTAAGTTTGGGGGTGTGGAAATACGTAAATTTATACACTTTTTCATGCCCTTTTTAACCCAAATTTATGCAGTTTCGATTAAATTCTTGTCGAAAAATAATTAAATATTATAAAATAATTAAATTGTGATAAAAATATGAACATGATGAATTTTAATTAATTTTATAGTTAATTTTGATTTATTTTGACTATTTTTGACAAATTCGCACAAAGGGCGAAAATTGGCTCGGCAGACACTGCTCGAAGAATAAACCCGAGAAGCAATTTGAAGTATCAAGACGAATTTATTTCCAGCCCAAGACGGTCCAATTATGAATATTTAATCGTAATATAATTAATTTTAATTATTTCCAATTTTATTGGGGCTAAATAAATTAATCTTAATTAATTATGAAAAAGGCCCAGTTGAACCGCATCAGTTGAACCAAACCGATTGAACCGAACCGAGCAAAGAATTGGGCAGCCCAAACCATCCATATGCTGACCCAAATCAGCTTATTATCTGATTAATTAAGCTTGCAAAGATGCCCTTGAAGACTTTTCAAAGTTGCATTCAACCCCCTCTAAATATAGTGGCTTTGTAGATTTGCCCCATGCCATATTTAGCAAAGTTGAAGCCATCAACTTTGCCACATAGATGGCCGGCCAAGGGAGGGCTCTTTGGCTGATGGGATTTGCTATTTTTAGCAGCCACAATCAGCTATAAATACCACCCCTTGCTGATCATTCAAACCATCCCTCAAGCCTTCAACATTCTCATTCTCTTATCACTTCTCTTCTCTCCATTCTCTCTTTATCTCCAAAAATAAAAGCAAGCCTTCTTGTGCCGATTCCTCCTCTTCGAAAAGAGGTGTTTTCTCATCCATTTGGAGCAGCAATTGGAGTGTTCATAAGCCACCTTGATAGTTGAGGACAACGGAGAACGAAGAACGGAGCAATCAGTCAAGCCAGGGAGAAACATCGGATTTGCTTCTTGTTCCCTATCTCTTTAAATTTCGTTGTTGTTTGACAAAAAAGTTTATGAATATTTATGCTATTGGAATGGTTAATTTAATCAACTTAGCTTTAATTTTATTCGTGTTGGGTTGATTGCATTTCGTCCTCTTAAATTATTAAAATTGTGTTTATGCTATTATAGGCCTCGGTAAAATGTTTGATTAAGTAAAATCATGCTTAAGTTATCTGGGATTATAATTGTTTAGATAACTAAAGAATTAATTATTTAAACGCATTGAAATTGTAATTAATGGACACAATACTTAATCTGTGCATGTTTAATTCTTCTATGGTAGCTGAAGATAAAATTAGCATTGTATTTGGCGATACATATGCCGTGCATAACTTGCAAGATTTTTGTGATTAAACTGTTTCAAGGTAAGATACTTTGTTACCTCATGTGGTCTTTTATATGCTTATTAGTTTGAATTAATCGGTTGAATCGACATAGGAATATGTGAGAGATTGTTTAATTTAATAAGTATGTATGTGCAATAACATGTTTACTTTTATAAATCTGTTTAATCGGTCGAATTGACATAGGGATATGTACAAGAGATGAGTGGATTTTTTTTTTTTGTAAATATGTTCATATGTTAGCAAATTACCAAGTTGCCGTGATTTATTCGTAACAAGTATAAGCACAAGTTTAATAATTCTAAGGTAAGGTAAGAAATGTAATTAATCCAACACAATTATATCATCTTGATTAAAATCAGTTTTGGAAATCGTGCATTAGAACTTTGTTTTATTTTATTTTACTTTGTTTTTTTTTAGTTTTTAAATATTTCTTAAATTCAAATATTTTCCCTTCACCAAAGTGCTTAAAATCATTTTCATAAATAAAACTTTTATAGTCCCTGTGGGTACGATAACTCGACATTTACTTGTCACTTTATTACTTGTTGCGATTGTGTACACTTGCACATTTTCACCGTTCCAGCGTCCCGTCAGCTCAAGACGCATGAGGCTAACTATCTAATGCATAAATTGGAGTTTGCAGCGGTAGTCTTCGCTCTGAAAATCTGGAGGCACTACCTGTACGGTGAGAAGTGTACCATCTACACTGATCATAAAAGTCTCAAATATCTCCTAACTTAGAAGGAGTTATACCTTAGGCAGTGTAGATGGGTTGAACTGCTTAAGGATTATGACTGCACCATCGAGTACAATCCTTGTAAGGCCAATGTGGTGGCAAATGCTTTGAGCCGCAGGGCTATGACCGATCTGAGAGTGATGTTCGCTCGACTAAGTTTATTCGATGATGGGAGTCTGTTAGCGGAACTTCAGGTTAAGCATGTATGGATTGATCAGATTAGAAGTAAATAGATGAGGGATAAGTCTCTTGAGTTGCGGTTCCGTCAGGTTGAGACTGGTGATACTACTGATTTTGGGATTAACAGTGATGGGGTACTTTGTTTCTGTGGTTGGATTTGTATACCGAGTGATGAGGAGTTGCGACAGTCGATTCTGAGGGAGGCGCATAGTAGTCCTTATGCTATGCATCCCGGTGGGAACAAGATGTACCGAGATCTTCGAGAGTTGTACTGGTGGCCAGGGTTGAAGAGTGAGGTTACTGACTTCGTTGCTCGTTGTTTGGCTTGTCAGCAGATTAAGGCTGAGCATCAGTTGCCTTCAGGGTTGCTGCAGCCGGTAAAGATACTGATGTGGAAATGGGAATGAGTAATGATGGACTTCGTTAGTGGGTTGCCTTTAACACCCACTGAGAAGAATTCTGTCTGGGTCGTTGTGGATCAATTGACCAAGTCTGCTCACTTCATTTCGGTCAGGACGAACTTTTCTCTCCAAAAATTGGCTAAACTGTATATATCTGAAATAGTGAGACTGCATGGGGTTCCTGTCTCAATCATCTCTGATAGGGATCCTCGCTTCACGTCTCGGTTATGGAAGAATTTGCATGAGGATCTGGGTTCAAGGTTGAACTTTAGTACTACTTTCAATCCTCAGACAGATGGTCAGTCGGAGAGGGCGATTCAAGTACTGGAGGATATGTTGAGGAGTTGTGTTATAGATTTCTGGGGTAGTTAGGAGGAGTATTTTCCGTTGGCCGAGTTCGCCTACAACAATAGCTATCAGTTTAGCATTCAGATGGCACCTTACGAGGCCTTGTACGGTCGTAAGTGTCGCACTCCCTTGTGCTGGACTGAGTTGGGTGAGCGACGTGTTCTGGGTCCAGAGTTGGTTTCTGAAACTAAAGATAAGGTCCAATTGATTCAAGATCGACTGAAAGGGGCATCTGATAGGTAGAAGTCCTACGCTGATCTGAAGAGAAAGGATATTGAGTATGTTGGAATGCCGGTACCCCCATAGCGCATCAAAATAAAAAATAATTCTGGTGATCCAAACCATCAATCCATGTGTGAGGAACGAATCGGGGTGAAATAATGGTTTCAAAATTATCGTAACTTCAATCTGAGTAGACAGCGAGGCCTCAGCAACAAGAATTCTGATCTACTATCGAACCAAGCTGCAACCTTTTATGATTCCGGCCTCTACGTAATCCACCCAGTTTGACAATGAATGGGAGAAATCTCCAAAACTGTTTTAGAGGTTTCTTTGCTTGACGGCTGCTAGACCTCACAAGCAATCTTTAGGGTTTTTTTTAAAAAGCTATGTATTCACCTATTACCTTTTATAATTGGTATATATTTAATGAATCATAAAAATAAATAAATATAATAATGTTTTAACCGAAAATTATAATTACATTAATTATAACAAGGATTTTGGTAAACTATATTTATTTAAATTTATATACGAACCAAATTCAAATATTAATATAACTATGTTCTCATTATGTGTACAACATCCTTGTACATATAATATGTTCAATATTTGATTGCCCAATTAAATTAATTTTTTAATTAATTTAATTCATGTGACAACCAAACACAAAACCAACTATGTTCTATTCCGTTCGTTTCAACCATAGGGTGTGACCCTGTAGGTTCTTGTAACGTTAGCAGTAATATTAGAACGATTCTAATGTTACAAACAATGAGTGGCATGTAGCAATGCATCATTGCTACCTAAGTTACAAGAAGTCATGATTTGACATAACCTTTTGTGATTAACCTTTCATGCATTAATCCTTAAGTCCTTTATCTCTGGAATGGACACAAGTCATGGAATAGTCACACTTGCATAGTCCATCCCATGTTTCTTGATATCTTGAGTAGACTATGATATACAAATTTGTATGACATCTCATATCAACTTATTTGAGCATGGCCATGCATTTCTAGTCTCACTCAATCAAGTGGCCTAAGATATTACTCCCATTATGTAGGAGGGACTTATCCTATATTGATCAACCATATCCCTCTACATAGATTGTGGTATATCCAACATCAGCCTTTATAGAACAACCAGTTACGGTGTACGTTTGACTGTATCAAAATATACAACTCACGATGTTGGGATAATGATGATCTCAAGTCTGAGGATCATATACATATTAATCACTATGAGTAATGTTGTGACAATTACATAATAATCCAAGAAACATACTCATAGCGAAGTCAGTCAATATGTTGTTCTCTAACACACATATTCATGCATTGATTTTGACACTCCATATGAATGACAACTCTTTATCATCAATCAACTACATGTTAGTCTTAATGCATTATTGTTGTCCTAGTCAACAATAATACTTGACTAAGGATCTTTTAAGAATAATCATATTATTCTCAAGACGTTATTATAAAACAGATTATTTGTACACACAGGAAAAAAAACTAAAATAATAATGACAACATTTTATATTAATAAACATGGTAAATCAAGTATGTTATTACAACCATCTCATGATTGATCTTTGGGCATACTCTTATAGAGTATTCTATGGGGGACTTAGTTTTTCTCAAGGTCTCGACATGGAAGAAGGTTTTGAGGTTCAGTCACAAGGGTAAGCTGAGCCCTCGGTTTATTGGGTCGTACCATATTTTGAAGCGAGTGGGGCCAGTAGCATATCAGTTGGAACTACCTCCGGAGTTGGATCACATTCATGATGTTTTTAACGTTTTGATGTTGAGACACTGCCGCTCTGATCCCACGCATATTGTTCCGGTCCAGATTCTGGATCGCGACATTAAAGTTCAGCGAAGGAAGTCTATCCCCTTAGTGAAAGTGTTGTGGCGAAATCATAGCACTGAGGAGGCCACTTGGGAGCCAGAGGATTCGATGCGTCAGTAGTATCCTCACCTTTTCTGGTCAGGTAAAATTTCGAGGATGAAATTTTCTTTTAGAAGGGTAGTGTAACATCCTAAAATAGGGTCTATGCATTTTCGGTTTAATTGTATGAAGTGACATGTTTTAAGTATTATGAACAAATTTTGAATATTTTTGGAAACCCGGAAATGAGTGAAAATAAGTTAGAAATGAACATTTTTGGAAACCTGAAAATGTATGGAAATGTTAAGTTTAAAAATGGAAGGTGAACATTTTTGGAAACTAGGAAATGTAAGGAAAATGGAAAGTGAACATTTTTGGAAACTTGGAAATGTAAGGAAATGTCAAGTTTACAGAGCCGATCGAAAATTTTTGGAAACTTAGAAATGACCTAGAAATGACGAGTTTTAAGGTTTAAAGGGGAAATTAAGGCAAGGTGGCCTTAAAGGAAAAAGTTTGTGAAATTTGACACATAAAACAGGCTTGGAAAAGTGGTCTGAAGATGCCACTTAGGGCCTATGGAAATGGCGCCATATGCAAGAGGAATGGGCCTAAGTTCGAGTCACATGGGAAGCAAATAAAAGAAATTTTATTTTGCTACAAGGAGCAGAGAGAGGTGGGACGGCACATGGCTATAAATTAGGAGCTTTTATTATTTTATAAATAGTGGATAAATAAGGGATTTATTTATCATTATTTTCAAGAGATAATTGTTGGATTAAATTCTTTTAATTTGAATAAAGAGATAAAGAGGAAAATAAGGGAGAAGTGATGGCCAAGTAAGGGACTTTGAGTTTAATATTTTGGCTAAGTAAGGATAGTTGTTGAATTATCTTTTATTTTAAGTGATAATTAAAGAGATAAAGATATTAAAATAGAAGAGTGATGGCCAAGTAAGGGACTCCTTAGATGATAATTTCGGCTATAAAAGGAAAAGAGAGGCCATTCTCGCATTATTATTTGTTCTTTGAAAGCCTGCCGAATTCTCTTCACCAAATCTTCTTCTTCTTTTATTTTTGCCAAGCCGAAATACCTTGTGATCTAGCCGAATCCTCCATCTTTATTCTTCCTTCTCTTTTCTTTCTAATCCCTCCAAAAGCCGAAAGTTGTGAGATCATCATCTAGCCATAGCCGAATCTCACGAAGGTTGAAGTGAAGGTGCAATCGATTTCTTCAAGTAAGGGTAAGATCTCATTCGGTTTCATCCTTTTTCTTTAGATTTGCGAAATCTAGGACTAACCCCATTAATATCTTGTTGCCAAAACTTTGAAGAGATCTTTGGGATTTACTAAGTGTCGACTACAAGGAAGGAGAAGTTCTTTTCCCAAAGGTACACCATAGGCCACGTGTTCCCTAGTTATTTGGTGAGTTTCAGGATTTAAAATCCACAAGGTAAGTGTCTATAGCATTCGGCCAAGGCCATGTTTGGTAAATATATGTGTTCATTAATTATTCAAAAGCCGAAAACTAACCAAGTTAATTGATTCAATGCTTGGCCGAATGTAAGAAGAGTATAGCAGAGATTTCAAGACTTGATTCTTAAGTCAAACGGCAACAAGGTAAGTTTAAGTATACTAATCCTACTAGGATTTGGATTTATGGCCGAATGGCTTTTTATTAAAGTAGTAGGTGATTAATCAAATGTAGGGATTAAGGATCTAAGCATTAGATCAAGCTTTTCGGGATTTCAAGACCCTTTTGGTAAGTATGATAAGTTGTGGATATTTGGTTAAGAATTCGTATATTGATGATTAAATCGATTGTTACGATTAAGTGTGTTGATGGAGGCGAATACCATTCAAGAAGGGAAAGGAAGGTCCCTATCCGAAGTTTAAGAAGAGATCTGTCTCGGCGGTTAGGGATTGGCCACCGGTGTGGACCAGCGTCAGAACAAGAAAGTAGGCAAATAGCCGTAGTATCGCCTAGTGATAGCATCAGTATCGAAAGCATAGTTCTCCAAGTGATCAGGTGTGTGATTAACCCACTGTTTTCCGGGTTTATGGTATATTGTATGTGTTCTGTAAATGCTAATACGTGCATTGGCGATTGTGAATGGTTACCCTTAAGGGGTATATCGGAAATCAGGTCAGTGTTAATTATTAAGAATGTGAATATGCCAATGAGAATATGTTTGTATGCCGAATAGCATGTGCATGCATTATTTTACTATGTTATGACATTATCATATGTTGCATGTGCATGGGATGGGATATGAATGTGACTATCGAAGGAAAGGGTGTACTTTATGTACATGGTCTAATGTTAGCCTTGTGCTACATTAGCGCTTGATGTTAGCTATGTGCTTCATCAAGGGAGGTGTTGGCTAGGTGCCACATCTCGGCGGATGATAGCTGTGTGCATCATCGTGGATTGAGGATGACCTCAAGTCACCTCGTGGATATTGACATGTGGGGTCACTCAGGTGATCGGTGGCTTAGCCACGGCCTTGAGCAGCAGGGTCTGTCAAGGTAAGATATGTGGGATCACTTAGTTGATCGGTGGATTAGCCACGGCCTTGGGCGCAGGTCTGCCAAGGTAGGTGTAACGGATGGACCCTAGGTTGGGTTGGGTGCGTTTGCATAAACTCATTATCTCGTCATATGGGTTGATGATGAAATGGGCCAAGCCAGTATGTGGAAATTATGTGGTTAACTACCCTATTAGATGAATGTGATACGAATATGGGCCAAGCCCGAATGTGATAACATGTGAATTTGATAATTTATATCGATATATGAGTTAATATGTGATTAACATGTGGGTGGAATTCACTGGACTAATTACACACTGAGTGAGTGCAGTATGACTCACCCAATTTTTATTAAACATCGCATGAGATGATTCGTAGTGATTGGACCGGGTTGGAGTGGATACGAGGTGGCCCATCTGAGAAGACATCTTCTTTATTTTATTGATTTATTACTAAGAACTTTTGTTTAATTATTTGTTGTAATAAGGCCCGATTAATGTATTTAAGTATTTCTATTTGAGTATTTTTATTATGTTAAAGCAAAGTAGCGATTGAATTATTATTTTGAAACAGGTTTATTTTTGGCAAAACTATATCCTAAAATGTATCATAAAGTTTTAACGAGGACATTTTTATAAACACCACACTTTACTTAAGATTTTAAATGGTCACCGTTTTACAAACTCAACAAGTTGTCATGATTTTATCTTTTAAGTCGAATCTTCTCAAAGCGTTTTTCATGATGGCATACGAGATCCGGTCCGGGGCTTGTGGGCGGGTTTGGGGTGTTACAAATTGGTATCGAGCCGGTTCAAAACTCGGCTTTGAGGGTTTTGGGTCCAAAATAATTTTTTTCAAAGATGGGCTTTTCAAAAGTATGGGCTTTCATAAACTTTTGAGTTATTACGGCATGGCACTGTATCTCAGACCATGATCCACGGTAAGTACCCTTGACTCACTGAAGTGAAATGTGTATGTGAATGTTATAAGTATGAAGGGAACGTAGATTAGTGAACTAGGATCTGTTGAACCCTAGGGCTAGTGCACTCAAACACATGCATAAGACATAAGGACTATTAAACAAAACTTTGTGAAGTAAGTCGCCGAGAGCTAGGGTGTGGCAAAGCATTTGTGCGCATGTCTAGGAGTGGATTCGATGAAGAGCTTGGTATTTAAGCGATCCTAGTGACTCACCTCCTCTTTACTCGAATCCTACCAGTGCGTAGTGTAGTTCACCCTAACCAAGAGGACTTATTCACGGGCTAAACCAATCATTAAAACCCGAAAGGGGCTAGCCATCTGATTTTATAAAATTCCTAGTTTTAAAATCCTAAATTACCCTTTTAATTGTAGTAAAAGATTATTGTGAAATTTTTTCCAAAATATCTCCGATTTACAAAATTACAAAAATGCCACTGTATTGTAAATTACTAAAATACCCTTAGTTCTTAAGATTTTCAAAAATACCCTCGCGTTTGCTACAATATTTCTACTTTACAAAGATATCAAAACTTACATTTTACAAATAACAAGATACCTGATTTGGAAAATTTACTGGGCGCTTACGACTTCCAAAATTACCAGAAATAACCTCGATTTCTGAAATTTTTGCAACACCTCTGATTTGGAAAACAAATTTTCAAAATAAACCCTGAGTTTTTGTAAATTTTGAAATAACCGTTGATTTGTAAGGATTTTCAAATTTACCCTGGTTTATTACCAAAATACCCTTATAGGACGAATGATGAAATTACCCCTGGGTTGGGAAAGGACTGAAATGGCCATAAAAGTGTAGTGAATGATGTTGTGAATGAATGTGACTTCATGGAGAAATGAATGTGTCTCTGCTTATGAATGTGAATGTGACTCCCTGAGTTAGAGTAGTGAACTTGAACTGAACCTTTGTGTGATCGAAAGAACTACTTCTAAATATCTTTATATCATAAAATTGTTCGCGGTTAATAAGTGGAAAAAAAGTCTAATACATAAAACTTTTTATTCAGATAAATCGCGACGTTAGAAATGAGTTCTAGGGGACGTGGTCGTCGTGGGACGCGGTGAGAGGTAGAATGGCGATGTCGGAACCGGTAGGGTGCGCCATGGGTCGAGAAAATGATGCCGCCGCTAGTGTAGGCACGGAGGATCAAGATCCGATAGGAGAAGATGAAGCGTTGTCGCGAGCTATGTTGCGAGTACTAGAGCGTGTGGCGAGGAGCTAGCATGAGAAGTGGAGCTCGGAAGTCGGTATTGGAAGGCTTAGGTCCAGCGGGGTGAAGTTTTTAGAGGAGTATCTGGAGTAGCTCGAACGTAGCGGAGTATTGGTTGGAAGCGATCGAAAGAATAATGGGCGATTTGGATTGTCTTGATGAGGAAAAGGCGAAAGGCGCTGTCTCGTTGCTCGAGGCGAAGCTTATCGATGGTGGCTCATTGTCAAACAAGGTGTCGGCAGATCGATTGAATTGGAATTATTTTAAGGTTAAGTTTGAAGGGAAGTATGATGATTCTATTAAGATCAGAGTCGCATGACATAAGCGTAGTGCGATGAGTTAAGAGGTACGATTATTCGTTAATAAGTAATTTAGAGGACGAAATTATTTTTAAGGAGGGTAGAACTGTAACATCCTAAAATATGGCCTATGCATTTTCAGTTTAATTATATGAAGTGACATGTTTTAAGTATTATGAATAAATTTTGAATATTTTTGGAAACCAGGAAATGAGTGAAAATAAGTTAGAAATGAACATTTTGGAAACACGAAAATGTATGGAAATGTTAAGTTTAAAAATGGAAGGTGAACATTTTTGGAAACTAGGAAATGTAAGGAAAATGGAAAGTGAACATTTTTGGAAACTTGGAAATGTAAGGAAATGTCAAGTTCTGAGCCGATCGAAAATTTTGGAAACTTAGAAATGACCTAGAAATGACGTGTTTTAAGGTTTAAAGGGGAAATTAAGGCAAGGTGGCCTTAAAAGAAAAAAAGTTTGTGAAATTTGACACACAAACAGGCTTGGAAAAGTGGTCAGAAGATGCCACTTAGGGCCTATGGAAATGGCGCCATATGCAAGAGGAATGGGCCTAAGTTCGAGTCACATGGGAAGCAAATAAAAGAAATTTTATTTTGCTACAAAGGAGCAGAGAGGTGGGCGGCACATGGCTATAAATTAGGAGCTTTAATTATTTTACAAATAGTGGATAAATAAGGGATTTATTTATCATTATTTTCAAGAGATAATTGTTGGATTAAATTCTTTTAATTTGAATAAAGAGATAAAGAGGAAAATAAGGGAGAAGTGATGGCCAAGTAAGGGACTTTGAGTTTAATAATTTCGGCTAAGTAAGGATAGTTGCTGAATTATCTTTTATTTTAAGTGATAATTAAAGAGATAAAGCTATTAAAATAGAAGAGTGATGGCCAAGTAAGGGACTCCTTAGATGATAATTTCGGCTATAAAAGCAAAAGATAGGCCATTCTGCATTATTATCTGTTCTTTGAAAGCCTCTGCCGAATTCTCTTCACCAAATCTTCTTCTTCTTTTATTTTTGCCAAGCCGAAATACCTTGTGATCTAGCCGAATCCTCCATCTTTATTCTTCCTTCTCTTTTCTTTCTAATCCCTCCAAAAGCTAAAAGTTGTGATATCATCATCTAGCCATAGCCGAATCTCTGAAGGTTGAAGTGAAGGTGCAATCGATTTCTTCAAGTAAGGATAAGATCTCATTCGGTTTCATCCTTTTTTCTTAAGATTTGCCAAAATCTAGGACTAACCCCATTAATATCTTGTTGTCGAAACTTTGAAGAGATCTTTCGGGATTTACTAAGTGTCGACTACAAGGAAGGAGAATTTCTTTACTCGAAGGTACACCATAGGCCACGTGTTCCCTAGTTATTCGGTGAGTTTCGGGATTTAAAATCCACAAGGTAAATGTCTATAGCATTCGGCCAAGGCCATGTTTGGTAAATATATGTGTTCATTAATTATTCAAAAGCCGAAAACTAACCAAGTTAATTGATTTAATGCTTGGCCGAATGCAAGAAGAGTATAGCAGAGATTTCAAGACTTGATTCTTAAGTCAAACGGCAACAAGGTAAGTTTAAGTATACTAATCCTACTAGGATTTGGATTTATGGCCGAATGGCTTTTTATTAAAGTAGTAGGTGATTAATCAAATGTAGGGATTAAGGATCTAAGCATTAGATCAAGCTTTTCGGGATTTCAAGACCCTTTCGGTAAGTATGATAAGTTGTGGATATTTGGTTAAGAATTCGTATATTGATGATTAAATCGATTGTTCAGATTAAGTGTGTTGATGGAGGCGAATACCATTCAAGAAGGGAAAGGGAAGGTCCCTATCCCGAAGTTTAAGAAGAGATCTATCTCGGCAGTTAGGGATTGGCCACCGGGGTGTGGACCAGCGTCAGAACAAGAAAGTAGGCAAATAGCCGTAGTATCACCTAGTGATAACATCAGTATCGAAAGCATAGTTCTCCAAGTGATCAGGTGTGTGATTAACCCACTGTTTTCCGGGTTTATGGTATATTGTATGTGTTGTGTAAATGCTAATACGTGCGAGTGGCGATTGTGAATGGTTACCCTTAAGGGGTATATCGGAAATCAGTCGGTGTTAATTATTAAGAATGTGAATATGCCAATGAGAATATGTTTGTATGCCGAATAGCATGTGCATGCATTATTTTACTATGTTATGACATTATCATATGTTGCATGTGCATGGGATGGGATATGAATGTGACTATCGAAGGAAAGGGTGTACTTTATGTACGTGGTCTAATGTTAGCCTTGTGCTACATTAGCGCTTGATGTTAGCTATGTGCTTCATCAAGGAGGTGTTGGCTAGGTGCCACATCTCGGCGGATGATAGCGTGTGTGCATCACCGTGGATTGAGGATGACCTCGAGTCACCTCGTGGATATTGACATGTGGGGTCACTCAGGTGATCGGTGGCTTAGCCACGGCCTTGAGCAGCAGGTCTGTCAAGGTAAGATATGTGGGATCACTTAGTTGATCGGTGGATTAGCCACGGCCTTGGGCGGCAGTGCGCCAAGGTAGGTGTAACGGATGGACCCTAGGTTGGGTTGGGTGCACTTTGCATAAACTCATTATCTGTCATATGGGTTGATGATGAAATGGGCCAAGCCCAGTATGTGGAAATTATGTGGTTAACTACCCTATTAGATGAATGTGATACAAATATGGGCCAAGCCCAGAATGTGATAACATGTGAATTTGATAATTGATATCTGATATATGAGTTAATATGTGATTAACATGTGGGTGGAATTCAGTGGACTAATTACACACTGAGTCTGTATGACTCACCCAATTTTTATTAAACATCGCAGATGATTCGTGGTGATTAGACCGGGTTGGAGTGGATACGAGGTGGCCCATGCAAAAGACATCTTCTATATTTTATTCAGTTTATTACTAAGAACTTTTGTTTAATTATTTGTTGTAATAAGGCCCAGTTAAAGTATTTAAGTATTTCTATTTGAGTATTTTTATTATGTTAAAGCAAAGTGACGATTGAATTATTATTTTGAAACCGGTTTATTTTCGGCAAAACTATATCCTAAAATGTATCATAAAGTTTTAACCAGGACATTTTTATAAACACCACACTTTACTTAAGATTTTAAATGGTCACCGTTTTACAAACTCAACAAGTTGTCATGATTTTATCTTTAGGTCGAATCTGCTCAAACGTTTTTCCGCGGTGGCATACCAGATCCGGTCAAGGCTTGTGGGCCGGGTTTGGGGTGTTACAGGTAGAGTTGTAACACCCCAAATTTCTTTAATTTTGGCTTATGTGATTTTGGATCACAAAAAAAATCTGTATGTGTTTCTGAAACTAATGTCACAAATCTGTATCTGCTTCAGTGGTTAGGTGTTCTGGGAGTGCGTGAGAGGTCCCAGGTTCAAGTCACAACTTGGGTAAATTTTAGCATTTTTATGAATAAGCTCTCATTGTGGTTAGTAGGCTTTTAAGTAATTTTTGTAGATACTTAACAGAATGGACCTGCTGGTCTAGTGGATAAGTGGAGTGTAGGTGTGATGGAGGTCCTGTGTTCGAATCCCTAGATAGGCAATATTTTTGCTTTGGGCGTGTGGCATAGTAGAGTCTGATTGAAATTGAAATGCTGAAGTGTTTGAGTTGTGGTGTAGTGGGTAGTTGAGTGTATCAATTCAATTTTGATTCTTTTTCCAAAATTTTCCCCATCTGACGTTTTTCTCTGTTACTCTCCTCTCCACGTTTTCTTTCCTCCTTCCCTTACTGCTGACTTTTCCATTAGATTTTTTCCCTCTCTTCTTTTGTGCCAAAATCCACCTTTTCTCCTTTTTGTTCCTCGTTCAATCGGTTGCTTTCCTTGTTCGGTAAGTGGTTTGTCTTTAGTTCTAGCGTTATTTTGATTAAGCAATTAATGGAGGAATTGTTTGGCTCACGTTTAGGTACTGCTCGAAGGCCTTAATCGGGTTCTCGTGTTAAGACATCACTACTTCTTGTTTGAAGGTAAGTTTGGTCGCTCGTTGGATGAGCATTCCGTTTTGGGTTTAGTTTGATTCGATCATTTAAAAGATTAACTGAGTGAAACTGTAACAACCCAATTTTGACCCTAATCGGAATGGTGGTTTTGGGACCACGAATCCGAGTTGAAAAAAAAATTAATATTATTTTATATGCTCATTATATGTGTATTGGTGTGTGTGAAAAGTTCGTATTAAAATTTGATCGTTTTAGTGCTTAATTGTGAAAAATGGCTTAATCGCATAAAAAGAAAATTTAGTGGTTAAATGTGTAAGTACTGAATTGATGATGTCTTTATAAATTGGAGGTTTAGAGTTGCAAATTGACCATAAAATGGAGATAGTGGATGGTCATGATTATGCATGTAATAGTGATTGATTTTGGTTGTTTTATTTTATATTATATTATAATGAAATAATTTAATATATGTTATAATAATATAATAGATAAAAGATGAAAAAAATATTAGAACATATGTGTATTTTGTAATGAGGAGAAACTGGATTGATGGCACTATGTGTGCGAGCTTATATACCGAGCACTGTGTGTGCGAGATCGGTTGTCGGGGCACTATGTGTGCGAGCTTATATACTGAGCACTGTGTGTGCGAAATCAGTCGTATGGCACTATGTGTGCAGGAAATAAGTAACGGCACTAAGTGTGCGATACGTTACAGAAACTAGGCACTAAGTGTGATGAATAACAAAGTAACGGCACTAAGTGTGCGATACGTTACAGAAACTAGGCACTAAGTGTGCGGAATGCCAAAGTAACGGCACTATGTGTGCGATACGTTACCAAATCTTGATAACAAGTATACAGGTTTGATGTTTCTCTTTAAAGATTCCTATTATTAATGTTGATAAGGATAATAAAATGTTCAAATATAAAGTCACATGATATGTACAGGTAGTTACGGTTGGAATGGAAAATAACCTAGAGGTATGTATTATATATAACGACTTATGATCGATGGTAGCTTGTAATGTAAGATGAAATTTGGTGAGTAAAAGATGCATATGCTGGTTATTTTATTTTGTGAAGGTGGTGTATGGATATATACATAAATATATATATTACATGCGTATAATGTTGTTATGAAATCTATTTTTGTATATTTAATTTTTCGGCAAGTAATTTATAAGTGAAATAATTTATTTGAATCATGACAAAGCTTATATGTGAATTAAATGCTTAAAACTTACTAAGCTATGAAAGCTTACTTTGTATTTGGTTGTGTTACGTATTGTAGATTTCTTTTGGATGTTCATATCGCGCTCGGGGATCATCGTCGAAGCTCATCGCACTATCGTCGAAATTTTTGGTATCTCTTTTTTGTATAAACTTAAGGTCTATGGCATGTATAGGCTAAATCATTTTTGAATTGACTCAAATGATGTTTAAGTGAATGTACATAAATGCCATACGAAAATGGCTTAATATGTAGGTTTGAGTTGATCGAATATGCTTGCGTTGGTTGAATATATTTGAGTTGTTGGTTATGTATGTGCATATTCGGACATGATATAATTTGGTTTTAGTATGTGTGATTTATGAGATTAAGTTATGGATATTATCAATAGGTTTAAGTAAATTTTATATTTGACTTATAAGCTCAACTTTAAGGTTGTTCCATATTATGTTTTGTGCATTATTTGAGTATTGGTTTTAGTTGAGTAAAGCCTATAATACATTGTGGATAGTGGATAAACCTTGCTTATTTTTGCATGTATCTATAAGGTAATTCATGAAAGAATAGGATTAATTTATATGCATGGAATAAATAGGTTTGATGATCTAATGATCCAATGGAATTATATTCGGTTGTAAGTATTCGATTAAGGAATTGTTTTAATTGGTGTTTATATTTATCTTAGATTGTTATATATGTTCATATTCGGTTATGAGGACTTAATAAGAGTATAATATAGTTGTAAATACTTGGTCATGCATGCGATAGAATTTGTATGGTCTATTAATTGATAAAAGTTGAATAGAGTCTAACTTATATATATATGTATCTGGTTATGCTACTCAAAAAGACCAAAGGGATAGTATTGAGTTATTTGTATGGAATTGTATCTCCGAATGATGCACATGGTATTACATTGAGATGATTTTTAGTCGTGACATAATAAATTAATTATGCATTTACCTTGTAATAAGATTTTATTGAATGAGTTGATGATGTAAAAGTATACTGACTTGTATTTGGTCAGGTAATGCCTCGTAACCCTAATCTAGCGACGGTCACAGGTTAGGGGTGTTACATTATATTGGTATCAGAGCTACGGTTTAGTCGATTCTTGGACTAGCGTAGCGCGTGTGAGTCTAGCTATACATGCCATATTTTATAATGTGATAGTATGATGACTTCTGACAGTGAAATGTGTTTATTTCATCTATATAGTAAATGGATCCTGATCCCGAGCGAGCTTTAGCTGAAGATGTCGAGAGCGTGGCGCCTGCTCCCGCGCAAGGGACCACGCCGGAGGAATCTCGTCCAGCTGCGAGTAATCGCGATGGGGGGCTAAACAAGCCTTCTATAACATGATGCATGATTGGTTCAGTCAGTATATTCGAGCCAATCCAGCTGTTCAACAACCCCTGAATCAGAACACTTCCCCTGTAGTACCGGTGATACCCCCGATCATTAATCCTGAAAGAGCAAGCAAGCCTCCAGTTGATCGAATTAGAAAACACGGGGCTCAAGAGTTTAGGGCCGAAGATGATGATGATGCTGAGCGAGCTGAATTTTGGCTCGATAATACTATTCGTGTTTTTGATGAGTTAACATGTACACCTGATGAGTGCCTGAAGTGTGTCATATCATTATTACGGGATTCTGCCTACTATTGGTGGAATACTCTCGTATCAGTTGTTCCAAAGGAACGAGTTGCCTGGGACTTCTTTCAGACGGAGTTCCGTAAGAAATACATCAGTCAGCGATTTATAGACTCTAAACGCAAGGAATTTCTTAAGCTTAAACAGGGTCGTATGACCGTATCTGAATACAAGCGCAAGTTTGTGAGGCTTAGTCGCTATGCTCGTGAGTGTGTTTCATCTGAGGCTGCTATGTGCCGGAGATTCGAAGAAGGATTAAATGAAGATATAAAACTTCTGGTTGGCATCCTTGAAATAAGCGAGTTCGTAGTACTTGTTGAGCGAGCTTGTAAAGCTGAAGAGCTAGGGAAAGAAAAGCGGAAAGCCGAGTTTGAAGCTAGAAACTTTCAAAACAGATCTGCGGGTAAATTTCCTCAAGTGTCAACAAAGAAGTTTAAGAATGATAGTAGCCGGTCCAAACCTAACACAGGGATCTCTATACGAGAACGACCACCAGTGAGTTCTCGGGCCACATTGATTGCTAGTGTTGGCAATGCCCGACCGAATAAGCCCAAGTGTTAACAGTGCGGTAGACGGCATTTTGGTGAATGTTGGGGTAAATCTATTAATCGCACTTGTTACAAGTGTGGTTCGCAGGATCATTTTATTCGGGATTGCCCGGAGACAGTTGAAAAGGGTATTGGTTAGAGTGCGAGACCGAGTAGCACTCCAGCTAGAGGTAGAGCATCTCGTAATGTGGGAGGTAGGAGTGGCGCTCAGAGGGGGACTTCAGATGCGGCTATTCGATCAGAGGCCCGTGCACCGGCTAGAGCTTATGCCATTCGTGCTAGAGATGAGGCTTCATCTCCAGATGTCATCACCGTATCCAGCAAGACTCTACCTGTTGAGTCTACTGAGTTTGTGATTCGGGTTTTAAACCCCCTGGGTCAGTGCGTGCTAGTTGAAAGAGTGTGCAAGAATTGCCCTTTAATGATTCGAGACTCGTATTTTCCGGTCGATCTGATGTTGATACCATTTGATGAGTTTGATATTATCTTCGGTATGGATTGGTTAACCGTACACGATGCAGTAGTGAATTGTATACGAAAGACTATTGATTTGAGGCGTCAGAATAACGAGATAATTCGAATTGGATCTACGGATTTGAATGGGTTATCAGCTGTAATATCATCGATGTTGGCTCGACAGTATTTGAGAAAGGGTTGTGAAGCTTATTTTGCGTATGTGATTGACAGCAAAGTAACAGAAAAGAAGATTGAATTTGTACCGATTGTTTGTGAGTATACGGATGTGTTCTCGAAGGAATTGCCGGGATTGCCACCTGTTCGAGAGGTAGAGTTTGGTATTGAGCTAGTGCTAGGGACAACTCCGATTTCGATAGCTCCGTATAGAATGGCACCGACTGAATTAAAAGAGTTGAAAGCTCAGTTGCAAGAATTGACAGATAGAGGTTTTGCTCGACCAAGTTTCTCACCCTAGGGTGCGTCAGTCTTGTTTGTGAAAAAGAAGGACAGAACTTTGAGAATGTGCATCGATTATCGACAACTCAATAAAGTGACTGTAAAGAATAAATATTTGTTTCCACATATCAATGATTTATTTGATCAGCTTAAGGGAGCTTCGGTATTTTTGAAAATTGATTTGAGGACAGGTTACTATCAGCTGCGAGTTAGAGACTCGGATGTATTAAAGACTGCTTTACGAACGAGATACGGCCATTACGAGTTCTTAGTGATGCCGTTTGGACTCACTCATGCCCCTACTGTTTTCATGGATCTGATGAATCGGGAATTCAGACCGTATTTAGATCAGTTTGCGGTTGTATTCATAGATGACATTCTGATCTACTCGTGCGATGAAACCAAGCATGCCGAGCATTTGAGATTTGTGCTACAGATTTTGCGTGATAAGAAGTTGTACGCGAAATTTAGCAAATGTGAGTTTTGATTGAATGAAGTTAGCTTCCTGGGGCATGTTGTTTCAGCATCGGGTATTCGAGTTGACCCGAGTAAAGTTTTGGCTATACTTGATTGGAAACCACCGCGGATTGATTCTGAGGTTCGTAGCTTTTTGGGACTTGCCGGATACTATAGGCGTTTCGTGAAAGGGTTTTCTATGATTGCAGCCCCGATGACAAAGCTATTACAGAAAGATGTTAAATTCGAGCGTCAAAAAGATGTCAGAAGAGTTTTGATCAGCTTAAAACCTTGCTAACTAAAGCTCCAGTGCTTGTTCAGCCAGAGTCGGGTAAGGAATTCGTTATTTTCAGCGATGCATCCTTAAATGGGCTGGGCTGTGTTTTGATGTAGGAGGGTAAAGTTGTATCTTACGCCTCGAGACAGTTGAAGCCGCACGGAAAGAACTATCCCACACGCGACCTTGAGTTGGCCGCCATAGTTTTTGCTTTGAAAATATGGCGTCATTATCTATTCGGTGAAAAATGTCATGTCTATTCGGATCACAAGAGTCTAAAATATTTAATGATTCAGAAGGATCTGAATTTGAGACAACGACGATGGTTGGAGTTATTGAAAGATTACGAGCTCGTGATCGATTATCACCCGGGGAAAGCTAATGTGGTGGCTGATGCACTTAGCCGAAAGTCATCATTTGCTTTACGTACGATGAATGCAGATATAGCTATGATTGATGATGGTGTGATTATGGCAGAATTGAAAGTGAGACCACTATTCATACAACAGATTTGCGAAGCTCAAGAGGTTGATAATGACTTAATAGCAAAAAGGAGTCAATGTGGTTCGAGAACTGATTCAGATTTTCAGTTAGATGCTGAGGGGTGTCTACGGTTTAAGAATCGGATATGTGTGCCTAAGAACCCTGAGTTGATTCGAATGATTTTTGATGAAGCTCATAATAGTAGATTGTCGATTCATCCGGGTAGTATGAAGATGTATAATGACCTGAGGCAGCATTATTGGTGGCATGATATGAAACGAGATATTTCAGATCGTCAGAAGTCGTATGCGGACTTGAAACGTAAAGATATAGAGTTTCCAGTGGGCGACCGAGTATTTTTGAAAGTCTCGCAGTGGAAAAAGATACTTAGATTTGGTCGTAAAGGAATGCTGAGTCCGAGATTTATTGCGCCGTACGAAGATATTGAGCGTATTGGGCCAGTTGCGTACAGACTTATGTTACCATCTTAGCTAGACAAGATTCACAATGTTTTTCATGTATCGATGCTTCGACGATACCGATCTGATCCTTCTCATGTGATTAGCCCGTCAGAAATTGAGATTCAATCTGATTTGACCTACGAGGAAGAACCGATTCGTATTTTGGCTCACGAAGTAAAAGAGTTGCGTAACAAGAAAATCTAGTTAGTAAAAGTACTGTGGCATAAGCATGGAGTTTAGGAAGCAACTTGGGAGCTTGAGGATTCAATGACAGAACGTTATCCTAACCTATTCACCGGTAAGATTTTCGAGGACGAAAATCCTTAAGGGGGGAGAGTTGTAACAACCCAATTTTGACCCTAATCGGAACGGTGGTTTTGGGACCACGAATCCGAGTTGAAAAAAAATTATAATATTATTTTATATGCTCATTATATGTATTGGTGTGTGTGAAAAGTTCGTATTAAAATTTGATCGTTTTAGTGCTTAATTGTGAAAAATGGCTTAATCGCATAAAAAGAAAATTTAGTGGTTAAATGTGTAAGTACTGAATTGATGATGTCTTTATAAATTGGAGGTTTAGAGTTGCAAATTGACCATAAAATGGAGATAGTGGATAGTCATGATTAGGCATGTAATAGTGATTGATTTTGGTTGTTTTATTTTATATTATATTATAATGAAATAATTTAATATAATTTATAATAATATAATAGATAAAAGATGAAAAAAATATTAGAACATATGTGTATTTTGTAATGAGGAGAAACTGGATTGATGGCACTATGTGTGCGAGCTTATATACCGAAAGTAATCGTGTGTGTGCGAGATCGGTTGTCTCGGGCACTATGTGTGCGAGCTTATATACCGAGCATCGTGTGTGCAAATCGGTCGTATGGCACTATGTGTGCGGGAAATAAGTAACGGCACTAAGTGTGCGGCATGTTACAGAAACTAGGCACTAAGTGTGCGGAATGCCAAAGTAACGGCACTATGTGTGCGATACGTACCGAATCTTGATAACAAGTATACTGAGTTTGATGTTTCTCTTTAAAGATTCCTATTATTAATGTTGATAAGGATAATAAAATGTTCAAATATAAAGTCACATGATATGTACAGTAGTTACTGGTTGGAAAGGAAAATAACCTAGAGGTATGTATTATATATAACGACTTATGATCGATGGTAGCTTGTAATGTAAGATGAAATTTGGTGAGTAAAAGATGCATATGCTGGTTATTTTATTTTGTGAAGGTGGTGTATGGATATATACATAAATATATATATTACATGCGTATAATGTTGTTATGAAATCTATTTTTGTATATTTAATTTTTGGCAAGTAATTTATAAGTGAAATAATTTATTTGAGTCATGACAAAGCTTATATGTGAATTAAATGCTTAAAACTTACTAAGCTATGAAAGCTTACTTTGTATTTGGTTGTGTTACGTATTGTAGATTTCTTTTGGATGTTCATATCGCTCCTGGGATCATCGTCGAAGCTCATCACACAATCGTCAAAATTTTTGGTATCTCTTTTGTGTATAAACTTAAGGTCTATGGCATGTATAGGCTAAATCATTTTGAATTGACTCAAATGATGTTTAAGTGAATGTATATAAATGCCATACGAAAAAATGGCTTAATATGTAGGTTTGAGTTGATCGAATATGCTTGCGTTGGTTGAATATATTTGAGTTGTTGGTTATGTATGTGCATATTCGGACATGATATAATTTGGTTTTAGTATGTGTTATTTATGAGATTAAGTTATGGATATTATCAATAGGTTTAAGTAAATTTTATATTTGACTTATAAGCTCAACTTTAAGGTTGTTCCATATTATGTTTTGTGCATTATTTGAGTATTGGTTTTAGTTGAGTAAAGCCTATAATACATTGTGGATAGTGGATAAACCTTGCTTATTTTTGCATGTATCTATAAGGTAATTCATGAAAGAATAGGATTAATTTATATGCATGGAATAAATAGGTTTGATGATCTAATGATCCAATGGAATTATATTCGTTTGTAAGTATTCGATTAAGGAATTGTTTTAATTGGTGTTTATATTTATCTTAGATTGTTATATATGTTCATATTCGGTTATGAGGACTTAATAAGAGTATAATATAGTTGTAAATACTTGGTCATGCATGCGATAGAATATGTGCGGTCTATTAATTGATAAAAGTTGAATAGAGTCTAACTTATATATATATGTATTCTGTTATGCTACTCAAAAAGACCAAAGGGATAGTATTGAGTTATTTGTATGGAATTGTATCTCCGAATCATGCACATGGTATTACATTGAGATGATTTTTAGTTGTGACATAATAAATTATTTATGCATTTACCTTGTAATAAGATTTTATTGAATGAGTTGATGATGTAAAAGTATACTGACTTGTATTTGGTCAAGTAATGCCTCGTAACCCTAATCCGGCGACGGTCACAGGTTAGGGGTGTTACAGAAACGTTGTTCAAATATAGTTGCTGGTGATCTCAGGATTGTATAAGCAGCGAAATCGAACCAGGTGTGTACCCGAATCACAAGAAAACGCATTTTCGGCAAAAGCCGAAAACCTTTTTGTCGACGCCACACGGCCGTGTGGTAGGCCGTGTGCAAGGCTGTGAGCCACAACACGGCCTGTAACACCCCAAACACAGCCTAGACGTTATGACCAGATCTGGCATGTCACATAGATAAGTTGCTTGAAAACTAAGTGTTTGTTACAAACTTCGTATTCTTTTGAAAACTTCGAGCTTTGTTGTTTGTGAAATTCAAATATGCTTTTATGGTGTTGTTGTAAAAACGTTGTTACTTCATTTTTGAAAACTTTGTTTATAACAAAAATCAGATTCGGTGATTTGCGAAAATGTGATATCTTGAAACTGTTTTCGACGTTTAAGAGAACCCAGTATTTTATCAATTATAGTTTGTAAACCGTTCGTTAACATTTTGGAAAACAGTTATTAATGGTTTTAGGAAAATCTCGTATTGAACATTTAATAATCAATAGCAACCGAATTAAAAGCTAAAACCAAAATAAAATCCCAAAGGCCTTATTACAACACATAAACCCAAATTAAATAATCTTAAAATAAAGTAAAACGAAATTTACTAATGTTACGATGTATGGCCACCACAGAGTCTGCCTCGGCTCCAAATCCTCAATGATGGGAATTACCTGCAAGATTAAAGCAGAGGGGGTAAGTTACGAGAACTCAGTGTGTAATCTCCCAGTCGGTCATTAACTAGGCCCGAGCCCATTTAGATACAAACTGGGCCTTAGCCCTTACGGAAACAAACTGGGCTAAAGCCCAAACAGAAGCAAACTGGCCTGAAGCCCATTCAGAATCAAACTGGGCCTTAGCCCTATTAGCATGGTTATACAGATAATATATGCAATGCAACCCAACCCAGCCTAGTAATCCATCCGCTACACACCACCCGTACCAGCCCAACACACCTGTGGGGATTTCTACAATCAACCCTCCATCCGCTACACACCTCGATGGCAGTCACGCTTCTCATCGCCGAAATTATGGCAAAGCCACCAGAATAACAGAATATACGTGGCATAGCCACTAGACAAAATGTGACAGAGTCACTAGAATATGTGGCAGAGCCACCAGATTACACTTCCCCGATCATCAATATCCCAATCCCATGCAACATATCATGACATAATAATTTAGTACATGCATGAACGTACCAATATAGCAGATAAACAGAATACACAGTCATGCCAAATCTACCCGTAAAGGTATAATCGTAAATTACTCACCTAGGCTATTTCCAACTCACCCACTAGGGGTATCTCATTAGCTTACCCATTAAGGGTATTTCGGCTTTAAACCGACACACAGATTAATACATAGTAAAATGATTAAAGGTGTGAAATTACACACCTGATTACGTAGAGTACTAAACACTCACAATCGCCGTCACCTAAACCAAACATAACACACAATTAACTCTATAACAATAGAAATGGGAGATCTTGAATCCAAGCACATAACTAAACTACTTACTAAACTAAAATGGGTTTGCCATGTGTTCTAGAAGCTTTCACGGCTATTTTTGAGACAGGGAGTATTTCTAACAAGTGTTGCGGTGAACTTGTTGTGTTGGGAAAATTTTTCCACTCAGCATTAGTAAAGAGGACTCTTGAAAATTCTCTATTCAAAGACCTAAACCCAGCGACAATTATAGCGAAGAGCATTCAGACATGGAATAATTGCCTTGGATTGATCGATTCACCATCTCCGTCTGCTAAAGGATATAGATTGCTTAAGCTAACAAACGGTTACAAGACATAACATGACCAAAATTGTTTTTTGTCTTTATTTTTTATATTGTTCCGAATGGTTCCTTAAAATTTGTCATGAGATTTATTCCTAGTGAAATTATATTTAGTTGTACGGAAATTAAATGGTGCTAGAGAAGCCATTACTTAATACAGTATGATTTTATACAGGCCATTATTTTTAATTTTATAGCATTGGAACTCGATAACCATCTCAAATCGAGCACTAGATATTGTTTCACATTGGCTAAATTGACACAAATATAATTATTCTAAACATTAAGATCATTTCAATAATGTGAAATTGGAATGTTCTAGCGTGGTGTGAAATTGAAAGAATCTCGATTCCTTGAAAGTTTTTATCCAATTTAAATTCACATTGCCTTTAAGGAAAAAAAAAACCTTTGACTTCTCGAAGTTATGAAAAGACACATATCGTGCCAGGAAATATCCTCCAGGGGACATGCACTATAATTTGTAATAGTTCCTTGCCTATCGACTCCTTTGTTTCATTTTCCATTTTCACTCCTTCGATACTAATCTGTTAGTTTTGACCTCTTTCTTTTTCCTAGAGGAGAGGAAATCTTGAAATAATTTTCAAAAGTGATGTAACACTTCAAAGTCTTAACTTGATTTTGTTAGTCTTCTTTCTTTATATTACTTTTTTTTATCAAGATCGAGAATGAAACTCCAAATATTTCGGCAATGTACGTCCCACATTCTCCCTATTAAAAAAGGTTCAATTTATATAAAAACTAAATCTTATCCATTATTTAGGCAATACCTACGAGAGTTATAGAAATGTAACATCATTTGTTATTTCCAATTGAACTCTCTAAGAGAACTTTTCATTTTCCAAGTTCCATTACTTATTCCACTAAAGGCGTCCATTCATATTTTAGTAAAATTGGGTCGAAACGTTTACACCTAAAAAGTTAACGTAGAATGAAGAATACAATGACCGAATTGGAGTCCCACGATAAAGACATACATCGACTTAATTTCAGAATGGGAAATATTTTTGATGAATTAATTTTGAATTTCAATCATTTAGTTGCCATTTTCCATTTTACTAATATGATAAGTGTGATAAAAACTTTTTAACAACAACAAGGTTATAAGAATTTACGCTTCGCATAATTATTTGTACATTGTAGCACATACATATCACTGGTAAAGGAATCTGGTATAGCTCATTCAATTTTGAGATACACGTGAATTTTTAACCATCAACATAGCAAGTGCATACACAACTTCAAAATATTAGAAAAATAGGACGACACACATAACGAATATGTGTTCCTATAATGCAAGTGTACTATATCTCACATTGCTTTTTCCATATGTTATTATCGTCCTGGGGTTTGGTTTGGAGTGGACGTAATAGTTCAATCCTCGTTTCAACGCAGAAACCCATGTACGACATAATCATCTTTATTGAACCTTATTTTCGTGATCCATTTAATGCCATTTAAGAATTATAAAGGGAAGTATAAATGTGTGTCTTTGAATTAATATTTAGATTTGTAGTAATTAAAATTAATCCTAATTAAACGAAATATTTAATGTTTTGTTTTATTGTAACGTATTCTAGTCCAATGTGCTAATAACACTTACTATAAATGCCAATTTTTTTCCCTGCGAATCTTATTCGAAATTAATTTTACGAACCAAATTTAACTACTAACATCGATTCGCGCAAAGATGGCAAGCCTTAATGTTTATTTCGTCCTAATGGTTTTAGTCTTAACTTGCGGGCAAAGAATGGCTACGAAGGAGAACGACAGTTATTAAGGAAAATATTGTGTGAAACTAAAATGGGTTTGCCATGTGTTCTAGAAGCTTTCATGGCTATTTTCGAGACAGGAGTATTTCTAACAAGTGTTGCGATGAACTTGTTGTCTTTGGGAAAAGTTTGCCACTCAACATTAGTAAAGAGGACTCTTAAAAATCCTCTATTCAAAGACCTAAACCAATGACAATTATTTGAAGAGCATTCGGACATGGAATAATTGCCTTGGATTGATCGATTCACCATCTCCAAATGCTTAAGGATATAGATTGCTTAAGCTAACAAACGGTTACAAGATGTGCAGCCTAAAATTGTTTTTTGTCTTTATTTTTTATATTGTTCCGAATGCGTGCTTAAAATGTGTCATGAGATTTAAGCCTCGTGAAATTATATTTAGTTGTACGGAAATTAAATGGTTCTAGAGAAGCCATTACTTAATACACTATGATTTTATACAGGCCATTATTTTTAATTTTATAGCATTGGAACTCGATATCCATCTCAAATCGAGCACTAGATATTGTTTCACATTGGCTAAATTGACACAAATATAATTATTCTAAACATTAAGATCATTTCAATAATGTGAAATTGGAATGTTCTAGTGTGGTGTGAAATTGAAAGAATCTCGATCCCTTGAAAGTCTTTATCCAATTTAAATTCACATTGCCTTTAAGGAAAAAAAAAACCTTGACTTCTCAAAGTTATGAAAAGACACATACCGTGCCAGGAAATATCCTCCAGGGGACATGCACTATAATTTGTAATAGTTCCTTGCCTATCGACTCCTTTGTTTCATTTTCCATTTTCACTCATTCGATACTAATCTGTTAGTTTTGACCTCTTTCTTTTTCCTAGAGGAGAGGAAATCTTGAAATAATTTTCAAAAGTGATGTAAAGCTTCAAAGTCTTAACTTGATTTTCTTAGTCTTCTTTCTTTATATTACATTTTTTTATCAAGATCGAGAATGAAACTCCAAATATTTCAGCGTACGTCCCACATTCTCCCTATTAAAAAATGTTCAATTTATATAAAAACTAAATCTTATCCATTATTTGGGCAATACCTACGAGAGTTATAGAAATGTAACATCATTTGTTATTTCCAATTTAACTCTCTAAGAGAACTTTTCATTTTCCAAGTTCCATTACTTATTCCACTAAAGGCGTCCATTCATATTTCAGTAAAATTGGGTCGGAAGGCTTACACCTAAAATGTTAACGTAGAACGAAGAATACAATGACCGAATTGGAGTCCCACGATAAAGACATACATCGACTTAATTTCAGAACGGGAAATATTTTTGATGAATTAATTTTGAATTTCAATCATTTAGTTGCCAGTTTCCTTTTTACTAATATGATAAGTGTGATAAAAAGTTTTTAACAACAAGAAGGTTATAAGAATTTACGCTTCGCATAATTATTTGTACATTGTAGCACATACATATCTGGTAAAGGAATCTGGTATAGCTAATTAAATTTTGAGATACACGTGAATTTTTAACCATCAACATAGAAAGTGCATACACAACTTCAAAATATTAGAAAAAATAGGACGACACACATAACGAATATGTGTGCCTATAATGCAAGTGTACTATATCTCACATTGCTTTTTCCATATGTTATTATCGTCCTGGGGTTTGGTTTGGAGTGGACGTAATAGTTCAATCCTCGTTTCAACGCAGAAACCCTTGTACGACATAATCATCTTTATTGAACCTTATTTTCGTGATCCATTTAATGCCATTTAAGAATTATAAAGGGAAGTATAAATGTGTTTCTTTGAATTAATATTTAGATTTGTAGTAATTAAAATTAATTCTAATTAAACTGAAATATTTAATGTTTTTTTTATTGTAACATATTCTAGTCCATTGTGGTTATAACACTTCCTATAAATGCAAGTTTTTTCCCTGCGAATCTTGTTCGAAATTAATTTTACGAACCAAATTTAACTACTAACATCAGATTCGCGCAGTATGGCAAGCCTTAATGTTTATTGTAACATCCTAGATTAGGGGTTATGCGTTTGGAGCATAACTCAAGTATTAGTAGGCTTTAAGGGTGTTTGGTGATGTTTTAGGAGTTTTTAGAACCCAGGGATGAACGGGAAAGCTTTGGGAAAATGTTGGATTTTAAGTATAAAAGGGGGAGCTGGGTGAAGGAGGCTTTAAGGAAAATTTAGGAGTTTTTGGACATGAAAAAGGGGCTTGGTAAAGTGGCTTAAGGACGCCACTTAAGGCTTGGGCAACTGACGCCTTGAGCAGGGAGGTTCGAGTCTGGGTGATGGCATGGGAGTGTTTTATTTTTCCTTTTCGCGTCAACAAGTAAAATTGGGCTATGAAGGCCTTAAAAATAAATGGCAAGGTTGGTGAACATGAAAGTCGGAGTGGTAAAGAGGCTTGGGGCCGCCACTTAGGGCCTTGGTGAACGCCGCCCCAAGCAGGAGGGAGGACTCGAGTTCGAGTCACGATGGAGTCGAGGTATGTTTTATTTTTGCCTTTAAGCGTTAAGACAATGGGGAGCGTAGGAAGGAGCCCTTAAAACAAATTCTAGGGGGTTTATATCACAAATAAACACCTTGGCAAAGTGGCCTGGGGCGTTACTTATGTGATTCCACTGGTCCTAGGTTCGAGTGGCGTGAGCAAACAAATGGGTGTTTTGTTTTTGCATCTTTGGCGTGAAGGAGAAGAGCTAATGGCCTTTGCGTGGGACTTTTAGTTAGATAAGGATAGAACTTGTTTTTGTTGTTGAATTAATTTGGAAGTATGGAATAAATATTATTTTATTTCTTTCATTTTTAATTTATTTGAAGAGGTGGCTAAGTGATGGGATAAAGGATAAAACATTGTTTTATTTTATTTCAAATGGGTGATAATTATCACATTAGGGAGACGGCTAAAATAGGGATTCTTTAGGGGCTTGCTTAATCGGTTTTGAGTAATAAGGGGGTGCCGAAATTCATTTAATTTTTGCTCTTCTTTTCTTCCCAATTTTCTTGGCCGAATTCTCTCTTGTCCACATTGCCCAAAATTCTTCAAACCCCTTTCTTCTTTTATTCTATTTGGCCGAACCTATCACCCCCATCCTACTCAAAAATTCATCTCCCATTTGGTGTTAGCCGAATATCTTCATCAACACTTGGGAGCCATAGCCGAAATCTCTTCACTTTTAGTATCTTCAAGGAAACAATAGAGGTAAGTGTTTCTTTTAAAAATCGGGTTCTCTTCTCTTCCTTTATGGTGTGCCGAAAGTTTGAGAATAAGCCTTGGTATGGGTGACCGAATATGTATAAGTGTTAAAAATATGTAACCTTTGTGTGTAGCCGACACTAAGGAGCATTTCGAGATTTGATTCTTCAAGGGATCTCGACAAGGCAAGAGACAACTTCGGGATTTCGGTAAGAGTGGTAAGTGGTTAGGCATATTCGGCCAAAGGCCATTTTTGGTATCTTAGTATAACCGAATGTGCACTATGGTTTTAGGGGCTAATCGGCAAAGGAAAACAGAGGCTTTCGGGATTTCAATTTGCTTTGGTAAGTGATAATAAAGATTCGGCCTAGGGCCATATTTTGGTGATGGGTGCGATTAGTCCTTCGGGATTATTAGTTTAGCCAGATAAGGCTTTTTGATACTAACCTTTAGTGGATGAATGTAGGAGCAGTACGGGAATACGTTTCGAGATTTTGTGATATCGCATAGATTCGGGATTTCTCCTAAGATCTTCGGTTAAGCAGGTGTGTAAACTTCTACACACTATATTAGTAGGCATTGCTTATTGTGTTACAGCTAACTATTGTGATGGTGATTTGCCTTGTGGCATTAGCATGGATCCCGGGTAAGTTGCTTATGACTTTAACTATGTTATGTGAATGACATGATGGGTAAGATATTATGCCATGACTTATATGTATGTTTTATGATAATATGTTAAGCATGATATGAGCATGTTGGTAACAGGATTAAAGAGAGGAGGGGAATATTCTCTATGGTGTCACGGTGGTTTTGACCACAAGATGGGTTGGCCCCATCGGCTTGATTGTGACTTCGCTCACGGTGGTTACGACCACACTGTTGATATAAATCGTGACTAAGTCCCAGTGGTTTGGTACCACCAGTGGTTTTGACCACATATTGATAATTGTGACCTATGGTCATCAGTGGTTTTGACCACACGATGGGTTGGCCCCATCACTTGATTTGTGACTCCGGTCACCAGTGGTTTTGACCACCAGTGGTTTTGACCACACGGGGTAGTTAAAGGAGTATGGATGGCTAGTTTTGGGTTGCATGTTTTGCATGACTTACTAATATTTTGTGTATGAGTTTGCACTCCCGGGTTGGGGATTTATACATCGAGTCTTGGTGACTCACCCCTTCCCATATCATTTTGCAGATGAGTAGATCGCGGAGACGGAGCCGGAGAGGACTCGAGGCGGCCATGCTTGTTCCTTGGATTTGAATTTATATTTAGCACAGTTGAAGTTTATTATTTACTAAATTTTGGTTTAGATTGTAATAAGGCCACTAGTTGTTATTTTGATGTTTAAGTAGTTGTTTTTACTTTACTTCTACCATATTACTAATGAATTTATAAATTGTTAAATAAATCGGTTAAAAGAACGTTTTCAAAATAAGTACCTTTACGAGTTTTCAAAGATGTTACCGTCGAGTAACAAAATTTACCAAGTTAACTATAATTCCGATGCTTTCTAAAATTAAAATGATCAAATGTTTTCAAAGGAAAAAGGGTTTCAACTCAACCATGTTTATAAAATCAACCCCACGAAATGTTTTTTTTTTATAGACACCGTTTTATAAACAAAATTTTCAGATTTCCACCTGTTAATCAAAATCTTTCAAAACGTTTTTACTCCGTGACATACCAGATCCGGTCATGGCTCATGGGTCGGGTTTGGGGTGTTACAAATTGGTATCAGAGCCCAGTTCAAAACTCGGTTGTGGGGGCCCAGGGCCCAAAAGGTTTTGGTAGGCCTCTATGGAGTATTATGAAAATGGTTTTGTTTTGAACAACATGGCATCGAGTCTCGGCACCAATCCGTCAGGTAAGTACTTCTAACTCTTTGTGTGAATTATTATCTATAGAGGGTAGAAATGGAGCGTAGATAGTATGATAAAATATCGAACCCTAGGACTAGTTTACCCCAACAATCACATAAGACATTAAATGCCTAATTAAACAAACCTATGACTAAGTCGAGGAGTTAGGGTGTGGTAACCCCACATGCGCATGTCTAGGATTGGATCGGAAGAGCACTGGTACTTAGCGGTCCTAGTGACTCACCTCCTCTTTGCAGAATCCTACGTGTGCATAGCCGGTTCACCCTAACCATGAGGACTTATTCATAGGCTAAACCCAATAACTAAAAACAGAAAGGGAACTAGCGGATTTTTGTAAAAACTCTAGTTTTAAAATTCTTAAAATTACTTTTTAATATGTGAGAACTATTGTTACAAAATTTATTCGAAAAATTTTCGAATTGCAAAATTACAAAAAAAATACCCCTGTAGGTTAAAATTACGAAAATACCCCCGGGTAGTGAAATGACGAAAATGCCCCTACACGTTGGATATGGTCTACGAATGTTGTTTGTGTGATGGATGTACTTAGAACTAGGAGATAAGCCTGAAACTGGAACTATAGGTAGATTCGACTCCGAAAAAATCACTTCAAAAACTATTTCTCATAAAATTGCTCGTGGGTAAATAGTGAACAGTATTAATAATGCATAAAATTCTTAATCAGATAAAAGCGAACGAGAAGAATGAGTACAAGAGGTCATGGACGTCTGCCGCGTGGCCGTGGTAGGGGTAGGATGACCTTGTCGGAGCCAGCAGGGTCTGGTAATGGGTCTGGTAATGTGATGCCGGATCTGCCGGCGGTGGCGAGTTGAGGACCGCACGCGTGTGGTAACGATGTAGTATCCCAAGGCGTACTACGAGTGTTGGAGCGAGTTGCTTGAGGCGGTGCGGGTGCAGGAGCCCGAAAATCCGTGGTTGAAGCGACTCGGGCTAACGGAGCGAAGTGTTTAGAGGAGTTTTCAGAGTGGCTCCCAACACGGTGAGTATTGGTTGGAGGCAACGAAGCGAATAATGGATGACTTGGATTTCTCGGTGAGGAGAAGTTAAAGGGATAGTGTCTCTCCTCCGGGATGAGTCGTACCAATGGTGGCTCAGTCGAGAGGGTGCAATGATCGGCGATATCACCCGGGATTATTTTAAAAAGACATACCGGAGGAAATATGTGGGGGTGGTTATATTGATGAGCAAACGTAGGGCATTCTTAAATTTGGTGCAAGGGAATAAGTCGGTGCCCTAATATGAAGCTGAATTCATGAGGTTAAGTAGGTATGCTCGGGGTATGGTGGCCACAGAACATGAGCGTTGTGTTAGGTTCGAGGATGGGCTAAGAGATGAGCTACGGGTGTTAATCGCACCTCAGTGTGAAAGGGAATTTGCCGTTCTCGTGGAAAAGGCTAAGGTAGCTGAAGCAGTGAAGCGAATTGAGAGGCGGAATCAGGACAGAAGTAGGGATAAAAGGAATTTTGGGCTTTCAGGGTCCGCTGGAGGTTCACAGAAGAGGGCTAGATTTGGGGAATCAGAAAGAGCCGCAAAGCCTGCTCAGTGGCCACCTCAGTGTGGTAGATGCGGGAAATCCCACTCGGGGGAGTGTTGGAATGGTAATCGAGGGTGCTTTGAGTGTGGATCAATGGAGCACCGGGTAAGGGATTGTCCGAGGAAGCGGCTGGGACTCAAGGCGAGGGTCAAGGATGTGGTCAATCGGGAGGGATGGCGGCAACTCGAGAGGGGACGAGGTGCGGCTAGGGGTAATGGTAATGGTAGCGGGCGTGGGCCGAGGTTTGAAGGTGCAGAGGCGAGGCAACCAAGGTTGGTCTCACGATTGGCCGTGGCGAGGAGGAAGATGTGCGGATGTGACAACCAGCACGTTCCTTATTTCGGAATACCCTTAATTGCTTTGATTATTGTAGAGTTTTCTTGCATTGCTAGTGAAGTGCTGAAACCACGGATGTGAATTTAGAGATTGTGCCTAGGAAGTATGATGGTTTTATTAAGATTAGAGTGCGCAAGACATAAGCGTAGTGTGGCGAGTAGGAGTGCATTTAGCCAAGCAATTTCGAGGACAAAATTATTTTTAAGGAGGGTAGGCTGTAACATCCTAGATTAGGGGTTATGCGTTTGAAGCATAACTCAAGTATTAGTAGGCTTTAAGGGTGTTTGGTGATGTTTTAGGAGTTTTTAGAACCCAAGGATGAAGGGGAAAGCTTTGGGAAAATGTTGGATTTTAAGTATAAAAGGGGGAGCTGGGTGAAGGAGGCTTTAAGGAAAATTTGGGAGTTTTTGGACATGAAAAAGGGGCTTGGTAAAGTGGCTTAAGGACGCCACTTAAGGCTTGGGCAACTGACGCCTTGAGCAGGGAGGTTCGAGTCTGGGTGATGGCATGGGAGTGTTTTATTTTTCCTTTTTGCGTCAACAAGAGAAATTGGGCTAGGAAGGCCTTAAAAATAAATGGCAAGGTTGGTGGACATGAAAGTCGGAGTGGTAAAGAGGCTTGGGGCCGCCACTTAGGGCCTTGGTGAATGCCGCCCCAAGCAGGAGGGAGGACTCGAGTTCGAGTCACGATGGAGGCGAGGTATGTTTTATTTTTGCCTTTAAGCGTTAAGACAATGGGGAGCGTAGGAAGGAGCCCTTAAAACAAATTGTAGGGGGTTTATATCACAAATAAACGCCTTGGCAAAGTGGCACTGGGCGTTACTTATGTGATTCCGGTGGTCCTAGGTTCGAGTGGCGTGAGCAAGCAAATGGGTGTTTTGTTTTTGCATGGCGTGAAGGAGAAGAGCTAATGGCCTGCACGTGGGACTTTTAGTTAGATAAGGATAGAACTTGTTTTTGTTGTTGAATTAATTTGGAAGTATGGAATAAATATTATTTTATTTCTTTCATTTTTAATTTATTTGAAGAGGTGGCTAAGTGATGGGATAAAGGATAAAACATTGTTTTATTTTATTTCAAATGGGTGATAATTATCACATTAGGGAGACGGCCAAAATAGGGACTCTTTAGGGGCTTGCTTAATCGGTTTTGAGTAATAAGGGGGGTGTGTAACACCCCAAACTCGGACAAGACACCACGCCCGAATCTAGTATGTTACGGGGGAAAACGTCTTTGAGTGATCAGATTTTTTTCGTTTAGAAGTGGGGTGAAAACAAAGTGAATTTGAGGAAAGTTTGAGTAGGCTTGTCTGATTATATTTTGAAAACTTATCCAAGTATATAGTTAAAACGAGTTAATTTCATTTAGGACTTCCAATAGTTTCTTAGTGCCATTTTGAAACATTTTAGACTTAGTGGAAAAAATCGAGTTTGATTTGGAAATCATTTGAGTTTATTGAATAGCAAAACATAGCGAGATACCCGATGGTATAGTTTAAAACACATTGCGATCTAATTTTGAAAACGTTGTCTTTCCAAGTTTTAGTAAATTTCATGCCAAGTTATTTGTTAAGCAGGTTGAGAATCTAATTAAAACATAACCATCAAAAAACGTAGTTTAAAGGCCTTTTACAAATCCAAATTAAAACCCAAATAACAGTAATTAAACTAAAGTACCCAAATGATAGAGTTGGAGTAAAACTTTATTAAGCATGGCATGAGCACCTCGAGTCCATCCCGGCTCCATGTCCGCGCCTACGGGTCACCTGAAATGTCAAAGGAGAGGGTGAGTCGAATGACTCAGTGCATAAATCCCGCTCCCGATGAAACAACATGCTAGCACACATCATACATAGCAACATAATTAATGCAACCCGATCCTAACCATCCGAATCGCCTTTTTCTACCCCGTGTGGTACCAAACCACTGGTGGTGCCAAACCACTGGTGACATATAGTCACAATGTGTTACCAAAACAACTGGTGTCCCAAAGACACAATGTGCTACCCAAGCCTTTGGTGACCGTAGTCACGATAATCGAATGATGGGGCCAACCCATCGTGTGATACCCAATCACTAGCGCACGATCCCATATCTCAAAGTGGGGCCAACCCACGGTGGTGTTAACCACGTGGACAAGTCGCAATGAGGTGCCCAACCTCGGTGTCCCAAAGACACAAATGTGCTACCAAAGCATTGGTGACCGTAGTCACAATAATCGAATGATGGGGCCAACCCATCGTGTGATACCCAATCACTAGCGACGATCCCATATCTCAATGTGGGGCCAACCACGGTGGTGTTAACCACAGGGACAAGTCGCAATGAGGTGCCCAACCTCTGGTGTCCCAAAGACACAAATGTGCTACCAAAGCACTGGTGACCCAAAGTCACAAAGTGTGTTACCAAAACACTGGTGCTCGTCAGCACAAAATATCATGCTCCCTCCACTCATATCACCCATCAACATACCATACTCATGTAATCATGCATATCATACAAATTATGCATATCATGCTAATATGTTTGACTCATGCCCCATATCACATACATACATAGTCATGATACCATATAGATCATCAGTAATCTAGTAACAATACTGACTTACCCGGATACGTACACATACCCCGTTTGGGTATCCAATAATCCATCATACTGTCATGATTTTAATAGGCAAACAGGTTTAATAACAATATTACTAAGTATGGGTGTGTTAGTTACACACCTGGTAATCACGAGTCTAAAATCCCAACGAAACGATCTAAGTCCCTCGATTACTAGCTCCTACACTCGGCCAACACATAGGGGTTAGGCATCTATAACATTCGGCCATCATCAATTAACCAAAGGGGGGTCAATATCCATCCCTTACCTTGAAGATGATTTGGTTTCCAACCAAACCTCGAACCAACAGTGGTTCTTTTGCTAATCGGCCACCACCTAATAAGAAGAACCATTAATTCTTAATAGCTTGACTAAAAGAACTAAACAAAAGACTAATGAGACACCTTCTTACCCAAATGACTACCCAACAATGGAGACTAAAGCTTGATCGCCTTGAAGTCCCCGATGCCCTATAACACAATCGGTTCCATCACCAAACGATTAGCACTCACAACAAGGCCACATTCGGCTCTTAATTAACCAACATCGGCAATGCATAAAGAAGAAGGAAATGACCATTCGGCCAATCACTTACCGTGATTCCAAACGATTGAAACAAGGCCTCCAAATACCCCATCGATATTTGGCCAAGTGAACCACTAGAAGAAGGGACAGATTCGGCCAACACCTTGATCAAAAGAAGGAAAGAATTCGGCCAACAAAACACTAAGAGAAGGGAGGTATTCGGCTTAGAACTCGGAAGTGCAACAAAGAAAAATATGGTTTAAGAGATGAGAAGAAATCGCCAACAGATGAGAAGGGTTCGGCTTGAGTGCTTAACACCCCTACTTTTGGCTTTGTATGAGAATAAAAGAGAGTCTAGCAGAGGAGAAATGGAAAGAATGTATGGGGATTTTGGTTTAGGAACAAGGTAAGTTTCGGCTTGCACAATTAAAGAAAGAAGAAGAAAGTGTGAGAAAAAGTGATATAGGTTTGAAACTTATACAAAATGAAGAGAAGAAGAAAATAGGAGAAAAGCATTCGCCAACAACACCAAGTGTAGAAAACAAAAGCAAAAATTCGACAAGTATGCCTTTGGACCTACGGTGCAAAAAGAAAGAAAGGAGAACTCACAAGCAATTTCGGTTTGCCTTTTGCTACCTCCCAAGACCGATTGTGCACCCAAAATTCCCAAAAGAGTTTGGCACAACCCCAAAGCCACACTACCAACCCAAGCCGTCCACTTCCCCCACTCCAACACCCCACAAATTCGGCCAAATCCCCCCATTCACTCACATCCACACATTCAAACCAACAAGACCAAGTCTCCCTCCTACAAATGCTCTCCACCTTTCATTTGAAAGGTATGACTTGGTCCAAGGTAGAATTTCACTAGTCTTCTACCTCTCCTCCATGCCGTCCCAAAAGAAGCCAAAATGGGGACTCTGTGGCTCGAACACTGGACCTCCTCCACAAGTAGATGACGCCACACCAAGCTCCCCATGTAGCGCATGCTTGCCACTAAGCTAGCTCCTCTTTTGTGCTCAAGAACACCAAATAATACTCTTATACCCCAGCTCCAACGGCTCACGACTTAACACCCAAAAATCAAAATTTTCCCATTCACTCGAGGCAAACACTTAGACTTCAATTAAGCCCCAAAACATAGAAATAGCCACGCAAAGACACTAGACACATGCAATATCATGCAACAACAAAATAGCCCCTAACCGGGATATTACAGGTTCTACCCCCTTAAAAATAATTTCGACCTCGAAATTACACGATCAAAAGAGTTGCGGGTATTCTTTGTCTCATCATATCCTCGGGTTCCCACGTAGCTTCTTCTACGCCATGATTCCGCCAAAGAACCTTAACCAAAGGCACAGACTTCTTACGCGAGAACCTTCACATCTCGATCAAGAATGCGCACGGGTTCCTCTTCCATGGTCAAATCTGGATTTACCTCGATCTCTTCCATTGCTACCACATGCGACGGATCTCGAACGATACCCCAAGCATCGAAACATGGAAAACATCGTGAATCGACTAAGCTCCACCGGCAACTCAAGGCGATACGCCATCGGGTCCAACTCGTCTCAATACCTTATACGCCCAATAAACCTCGGACTTAGCTTGCCTTTCTTCCCGAACCTCAACACCTTCTTCCAAGGCGAGACCTTCGAGAACACTCGATCCCCACGGCCGAACTCTATATCTCTTCGCTTAAGATCGGCATAAGACTTCGCGGTCGAAGCTTCCTTCAATCTAGACCGAATTAACTTAACCTTGTCTTGGTCTCAAAGAACCAACTCGGGTCCCAACAAGCGGACGTTCACCTAACTCCGTCCAACACGTAGGTGAGCGACATTTCCTACCATACAATGCCTCATACGGTGCCATCTTGATGCTCGCAGTAAGCGTTGTTGTAGGCAAACTCGGCTAATGGTAGAAACTCCTCCCAACTACCTCTAAAATCCAAGATACAACCTCTCGGCATATCCTCTAAGACACGAATGACCCTTTACGATTGACCGTCGTCGATTGCGGGTGAAAAAAAGCGTCTTTGAAATCCAAACGAGTACCCGAGCCCGATGCGGTGCTTTCCGAGAACCAGCGTGAATCTAGGATCCCTATCCGAGATTATCGAAGCCGCACACCGTGCAACCTCACTATCTCGACACATACAGCTGGCCGCTAGCTTTCAAGTGAGTAGTCAACCCTCACCGGAATAAAGTGGTGATTTAGTCGATCGATCCACCACTACCCAAACTGAATCTTTCTTGCTTGGCGAAGCGGTAACCCATGAAGAAATCCATGGTTATCCTTTCCCACTTCCATCGAGGAATCTTCACAGTGAAGCAACCCCGACGGCAAGCGATGTTCGGCCTTGACCTGCCGACAAGTCGGACACTTCCCAACAAACTCTGTCACCTCCTTCTTCAAGCCAGGCCACCAAAAGCGCTCTCTAAGATCCCTATACATCTTGCTACCTCCGGGATGCATAGCATAAGGATCGCTATGTGCGTCTGAAGAATCTTTTGCCTCGACTCAACATCTTTAGGCATACAAGCCTTACCTTGAAAACACAGAACCCCATCACGGACAATAAGTAACCCTCCAAACCACCATCCCGCACTGCAACCTTCACGCACTCGTAACCTCATCCAATAATCTGTTTCTCTCGACCGCTCAACCCAAGTAGGCTTAACTCGCAACTCGCTGAGAATACTCCCATCATCATACAAACTCAAATGGGCAAACAATGCTCTTAAGTCCGAAACAACCTTACGGCTCAACGCGTGCGCCACCACGTTAGCCTTGCGGATGATACTCAATCGAGCAGTCATAATCTTCCAAAGAACAACTCGACCCATCTCTGCGCCTCAAATTCAAATCCTTCCGAGTCGGTAGATACGGACTGCACTTGTGATCGTATAGACTATCGATCTCTCTCCGTACAAGTAGTGCCTCCAAATCTTTAAAGCGAAGACCACACCGCTAGCTCCAAGTCATGCGTCGGATAGTTGACCTCATGTGGCCTCGGTGTCGAGAAGCGTAAGCCACAACCTTACCTTCTTGCATCAAACACACAACCTAAGCCCGTATGTGATGCATCGCAAAGGCGTGGAATTCCTTACGGCCTCAAAGTTGAATTAGAACGGAGCCTCGGTCAAAATCTTCTTTAACTTATCGAAGCTTTCCCGCTATTTCTCGGTCCATACAAGCGGAACTTCTTTCTCAAAGCAACTTGGTCATCGGGCGCGCTATCAACGAGAAACCTCAACAAACCTTCGGTAGTATCCGCCAAACCAGAAAACTCGAATCTCAGCCCCACCGACCTAGGCGGCTTCCAATCCAAAAGCGCCTCAATCTTACGAGGATCTACTCGAATCCCTCACCGACACTACATGACCCAAGAAAGTCACTTCTCTAAGCCGAACTCGCACTTACTCGAACTTAGCATAGTCGCTTTCCCTTAAAATCTGCAACACCACTCGCAAATGCTTATTATGCTCTTCCTCGTGCCCTTGAGTACACCAAGATGTCGTCTATGAAAACCACGACGAACCGATCCAGATCTTCTTTGAAACACCCTATTCATCATGTCCATAAACGCTGCCGGTGCGTTAGTCAACCCGAACGGCATTACCAGAAATTCGTAGTGCCCATACCGAGTCCAAAACGCTGTTTTATGGATATCCGCCTCCTTAACCTTTAACGGTGATACCCAGACCTCAAGTCGATCTTCGAGAATACCGCAGCACCCTTCAGCTGATCAAACAAATCATCTATCTGTGGCAACGGATACTTGTTTTTAATCGTCAGCTTGTTCAACTGGCGGTAGTCTATACACATCCGCATCGTGCCATCTTTCTTCTTGACAAAGAGTACCGGGCGCACTTACCGGCGAAACACTTGGCCTAATAAAACCTCGATCCAATAACTCCGGATCTCGAGCCTTAAGCTCCACCAACTCCTTTGGCGCCATCCTATACGGAGCAATAGACTGGCGCGCAATTCGGGCAATGTGAGATCAATCCCGAACTCCACCTCGCGATCTGGCGGCAAACACAGAAGCTCCTCGGGAAAAACATCAGCAAACTCCTTAGCAGTGCGAACCTTTCCACACAGAGACTCCTTAGCCTCCAACGCATACACATGAACTACATACGCCTCACGGCCTTTCTTGACCATCTTCTGCGCTTCAGAGCGGATACCACATTTGATAAGTAATCTCTCCTATTACCTATCATAGCCACCTCTTCACCCTCGACCGTCTTAAGAACCATGCGCTGGGCGCGCAATCCAACCTTCGCTTTGGTACTTGACCAACCAATCCATCCCAAGAATCGGATCGAACTCCCCAAACGGCAGCGGTTCCATCGGATCAAGAGCAAACACTACCCCTTGGAGTTCTAAGGGTACCTCTCTAAACAGTTTATCTACTACTACAGAGTGACCTAGAGGGCTAATCACGGTCATCCGCCTAGAAGATATCTCGAGTCTAAATCCATGGTCTCTACTATACTCATCGGCAACATAAGAGTGCGTTGACCCCACATCAATCAAAGCGGTATAAGGAGAACCAAAAATCAAAAACGCACAGGTTATGACGCCCGGTGCGTCGCCTCTCTCGGCGCCGCAAAGATACACTAATCCAGTGTCTCAGCATCGAACTACTCGCACCTCTGCCGGTGCTCCACGGCCCGACAGAACCATTACCACCTCTCGCCATTACCACGGCCCCTCTGCGGTGGCGGTCCATTACCTCGAATCGACACGCCCGCCTCTCGATGAATCCTAGCCAACCTACGCGGACAATCCTCACACGATGCTCCAGAGAACCACACTCAAAGCAACCTTTCCCTCTAGTCCAAAGAGCCACCCCAATGAGATTTCCCACACCGATCACATTTGGCGGTCCACGCCTAGCAAACAACAAACCTAGCGGTGGTTCGGCCCACTTCGGTCTAGCTCTCTTCTCGCGGATTACGACGATCCGAAGACCCAAAGCTCCTCTTATGCCTATTTACGTCCATACCGCCTCATCGACTCCTTAACACCTCGGCTACCTTAGCCTTCTCAACTAAGACAACAAACTCGCGCTCCTGGCGAGGAGCAATCAGCGACCTCAAGTCGTCTCGAGACCATCCTCAAACGAACACACCTCTCATGCTCGGTGGCCACAATTCCCTGGCATACCTACTCGACCAGGAACTCGGCCTCGTACTCAAGAATGCATTTACTCCCGAACAAGCCTCGGAAAAGCCTTTCATTGGGAGTCGACATAACTAGCTCCGATGTACTTCTTTTGATATGCAGCCACGAAATAATCCCATGTTAGATCCTCTCGCGCCACACTCGTCTCGAACCGTGAGCCACCAGCGATATGACTCATCCCGGAGAAGCGTCACGATGCCTTGAGCTTCTCTTGTTTGTCAAGTCGGATCATCCATGATCCGCTCGATCGCCTCGGCCAATATTCGGCGATCTTTGGGAGCAACACCGAAACACCTCGGAAGAATTGGCCCCATTGGCCCGAAGTCGCTCAGAACAATTTCCTAACTCTGCATTACCACCAACACCGGCTACTCTTTCCAACACTCGCGCAAAGATCGCTCGTGACGCTGCGTCGTCCCGGGCCCGATCTTGGAACTCACCACCTCCACCGGTGGTATGAGGCCGGTATCTCATTTTACGAACCACGACGGATCCTACGGGCTCGAAACCGTCATCCTACCACGACCTCGCCCACGACCACGTCCACCTCTAGCGCTCATGACTAATCTTCCTACGTATTCGATTAAGAATTTTTTATGCATCGATATTTATTCCACTTGTTTAAAAGAAAGTCTTATGAATATTTTAAGAGGATTTGTTCTCATGAGTTCACGAGAATCCTATAGTTTCAATCTCTAAAGTAGTATACTATTGCTATTCATCAAATCATATCACATCCAATCAATTCACAAGCAATAGTACTGGTAATTTACACTCGGCGGCTGGTGTGGAGACTCGGTGCCATGCCTTTCAAACCATACTTTAAGAATAAAACTAACAAAACAACCTTTTGAAAACATTTTTGGGCCTCGGGCCCACAGTATGAAGCTTTTGAACTTAGCTCGATACCACAATTGTAACACCCCAAACTCCGGACAAGACACCACGCCCGGAACCGGTATGTTACTGGGGAAAACGTCTTTGAGTGATCAGATTTTTTTCGTTTAGAATGGGGTGAAAACAAAGTGAATTTGAGGAAAGTTTGAGTAGGCTTGTCTGATTATATTTTGAAAACTTATCCAAGTATATAGTTAAAACGAGTTAATTTCATTTAGGACTTCCAATAGTTTCTTAGTGCCATTTTGAAACATTTTAGACTTAGTGGAAAAATCGAGTTTGATTTGGAAATCATTTGAGTTTATTGAATAGCAAAACATAGCGAGATACCCGATGGTATAGTTTAAAACACATTGCGATCTAATTTTGAAAACGTTGTCTTTCCAAGTTTTAGTAAATTTCATGCCAAGTTATTTGTTAAGCAGGTTGAGAATCTAATTAAAACATAACCATCAAAAAAACGTAGTTTAAAGGCCTTTTACAAATCCAAATTAAAACCCAAATAATGATAATTAAACTAAAGTACCCAAATGATAGAGTTGGAGTAAAACTTTATTAAGCATGGCATGAGCACCTCGAGTCCATCCGGCTCCATGTCCGCGCCACGGGTCACTGAAATGTCAAAGGAGAGGGTGAGTCGAATGACTCGATGCATAAATCCCGCTCCCGATGAAACAACATGCTAGCACACATCATACATAGCAACATAATTAATGCAACCCGATCCTAACCATCCGATCGCCTTTTTCTACCGTGTGGTACCAAACCCTTCTTTGGTGCCAAACCACTTTGGTGACATATAGTCACAATGTGTTACCAAAACTTTGGTGTCCCAAAGACACAATGTGCTACCCAAGCACCGGTGACCGTAGTCACGATAATCGAATGATGGGGCCAACCCATCGTGTGATACCCAATCACTAGCGACGATCCCATATCTCAAAGTGGGGCCAACCCACGGTGGTGTTAACCACGGGGACAAGTCGCAATGAGGTGCCCAACCTCCGGTGTCCCAAAGACACAAATGTGCTACCAAAGCACTGGTGACCGTAGTCACAATAATCGAATGATGGGGCCAACCCATCGTGTGATACCCAATCACTAGCGACGATCCCATATCTCAATGTGGGGCCAACCCACGGTGGTGTTAACCACAGGGACAAGTCGCAATGAGGTGCCCAACCTCTGGTGTCCCAAAGACACAAATGTGCTACCAAAGCACTGGTGACCCAAAGTCACAAAGTGTGTTACCAAAACAACTTTGGTGCTCAAGACAAAATATCATGCTCCCTCCACTCATATCACCCATCAACATACCATACTCATGTAATCATGCATATCATACAAATTATGCATATCATGCTAATATGTTTGACTCATGCCCCATATCACATACATACATAGTCATGATACCATATAGATCATCAGTAATCTAGTAACAATACTCGACTTACCCGGATACGCACACATACCCCGTTTGGGTATCCAATAATCCATCATCTTGTCATGATTTTAATAGGCAAACAGGTTTAATAACAATATTACTAAGTATGGGTGTGTTAGTTACACACTGGTAATCACGAGTCTAAAATCCCAACGAAACGATCTAAGTCCCTCGATTACTAGCTCCTACGCTCGGCCAACACATAGGGGTTAGGCATCTATAACATTCGGCCATCATCAATTAACCAAAGGGGTCAATATCCATCCCTTACCTTGAAGATGATTTGGTTTCCAACCAAACCTCGAACCAACAGTGGTTCTTTTGCTAATCGGCCACCACCTAATAAGAAGAACCATTAATTCTTAATAGCTTGACTAAAAGAACTAAACAAAAGACTAATGAGACACCTTCTTACCCAAATGACTACCCAACAATGGAGACTCCGCTTGACTGCCTTGAAGTCCCCGATGCCCTATAACACAATCGGTTCCATCACCAAACGATTAGCACTCACAACAAGGCCACATTCGGCTCTTAATTAACCAACATCGGCAATGCATAAAGAAGAAGGGAAATGACCATTCGGCCAATCACTTACCAGATTCCAAACGATTGAAACAAGGCCTCCAAATACCCCACTGATATTCGGCCAAGTGAACCACTAGAAGAAGGGACGATTCGGCCAACACCTTGATCAAAAAGAAGGAAAGAATTCGGCCAACAAAACACTAAGAGAAGGAGGTATTCGGCTTAGAACTCGAAGTGCAACAAAGAAAAATATGGTTTAAGAGATGAGAAGAAATCGGCCAACAGATGAGAAGGGTTCGGCTTGAGTGCTTAACACCCCTACTTTCGGCTTTGTATGAGAATAAAAGAGAGTCTAGCAGAGGAGAAATGGAAAGAATGTATGGGGATTTGGGTTTAGGAACAAGGTAAGTTTCGGCTTGCACAATTAAAGAAAGAAGAAGAAAGTGTGAGAAAAAGTGATATAGGTTTTGGCTTATACAAAATGAAGAGAAGAAGAAAATAGGAGAAAAGCATTGACCAACAACACCAAGTGTAGAAAACAAAAGCAAAAACTCGACAAGTATGCCTTTGGACCTACGGTTTGTAAAAGAAAGAAGGGAGAACTCACAAGCAATTTCGGTTTGCCTTTTTGCTACCTCCCAAGACCGATTGTGCACCCAAAATTCCCAAAAGAGTTTCGGCACAACCCCAAAGCCACACTACCAACCCAAGCCGCCCCAGTTCCCCACTCCAACACCCCACAAATTCGGCCAAATCCCCCCATTCACTCACATCCACACATTCAAACCAACAAGACCAAGTCTCCCTCCTACAAATGCTCTCCACCTTTCATTTGAAAGGTATGACTTGGTCCAAGGTAGAATTTCACTAGTCTTCTACCTCTCCTCCATGCCGTCCCAAAAAGAAGCCAAAATGGGGACTCTGCAGCTCGAACACTGGACCTCCTCCACAAGTAGATGACGCCACACCAAGCTCCCCATGTAGCGCATGCTTGCCACTAAGCTAGCTCCTCTTTTGTGCTCAAGAACACCAAATAATACTCTTATACCCCAGCTCCAACAGCTCCCCTGACTTAACACCCAAAAAATCAAAATTTTCCCATTCACTCAGGCAAACACTTAGACTTCAATTAAGCCCCCAAAACATAGAAATAGCCACGCAGCACACTAGACACATGCAATATTATGCAACAACTAAATAGCCCCTAACCCGGGATATTACAGGGTGCCGAAATTCATTTAATTTTTGCTCTTCTTTTCTTCCCAATTTTCTTGGCCGAATTCTCTCTTGTCCACATTGCCCAAAATTCTTCAAACCCCTTTCTTCTTTTATTCTATTTGGCCGAACCTATCACCCCCATCCTACTCAAAAATTCATCTCCCATTTGGTGTTAGCCGAATATCTTCATCAACACTTGGGAGCCATAGCCGAAATCTCTTCACTTTTAGTCTCTTCAAGGAAACAATAGAGGTAAGTGTTTCTTTTAAAAATCGAGTTCTCTTCTCTTCCTTTATGGTGTGCCGAAAGTTTGAGAATAAGCCTTGGTATGGGTGACCGAATATGTATAAGTGTTAAAAATATGTAACCTTTGTGTGTAGCCGACACTAAGGAGCATTTCGGGATTTGATTCTTCAAGGGATCTCGACAAGGCAAGAGACAACTTCAGGATTTCGGTAAGAGTGGTAAGTGGTTAGGCATATTCGACCAAAGGCCATTTTTGGTATCTTAGTATAACCGAATGTGCACTATGGTTTTAGGGGCTAATCGGCAAAGGAAAACAGAGGCTTTCGGGATTTCAATTTGCTTTGGTAAGTGATAATAAAGATTCGGCCTAGGGCCATATTTTGGTGATGGGTGCGATTAGTCCTTCGGGATTATTAGTTTAGCCAGATAAGGCTTTTTGATACTAACCTTTAGTGGATGAATGTAGGAGCAGTACGGGAATACGTTTCGAGATTTTGTGATATCGCATAGATTCAGGATTTCTCCTAAGATCTTCGGTTAAGCAGGTGTGTAAACTTCTACACACTATATTAGTAGGCATTGCTTATTGTGTTACGGCTAACTATTGTGATGTTGATTTGCCTTGTGGCATGAGCATGGATCCCGGGTAAGTTGCTTATGACTTTAACTATGTTATGTGAATGACATGATGGGTAAGATATTATGCCATGACTTATATGTATGTTTTATGATAATATGTTAAGCATGATATGAGCATGTTGGTAACGGGATTAAAGAGAGGAGGGGGAATATTCTCTATGGACTGTCACCAGTGGTTTTGACCACAAGATGGGTTGGCCCCATCAGCTTGATTGTGACTTCGGTCACCAGTGGTTTTGACCACACTGTTGATATAAATCGTGACTAAGTCCCAGTGGTTTGGTACCACCAGTGGTTTTGACCACATATTGATAATTGTGACCTATGGTCATCAGTGGTTTTGACCACACGATGGGTTGGCCCCATCACTTGATTTGTGACTCCGGTCACCAGTGGTTTTGACCACCAGTGGTTTTGACCACACGGGGTAGTTAAAGGAGTATGGATGGCTAGTTTTGGGTTGCATGTTTTGCATGACTTACTAATATTTTGTGTATGAGTTTGCACTCCCGGGTTGGGGATTTATACACCGAGTCTTGGTGACTCACCCTTCCCATATCATTTTGCAAATGAGTAGATCGCGGAGAGCGAGTAGAGGACTCGAGGCGGCCATGCATGTTCCTTGGATTTGAATTTATATTTAGCACAGTTAAAGTTTATTATTTACTAAATTTTGGTTTGGATTGTAATAAGGCCGCTAGTTGTTATTTTGATGTTTAAGTAGTTGTTTTTACTTTACTTCTACCATATTACTAATGAATTTATAAATTGTTAAATAAATCGGTTAAAAGAACGTTTTCAAAATAAGTACCTTTACGAGTTTTCAAAGATGTTACCGTCGAGTAACAAAATTTACCAAGTTAACTATAACTCCGATGTTTTCTAAAATTAAAATGATCAAATGTTTTCAAAGGAAAAAGGGTTTCAACTCAACCATGTTTATAAAATCAACCCCACCAAATGTTTTTTTTATAAACACCATTTTATAAACAAAATTTTCAGATTTCCACCTGTTAATCAAAATCTTTCAAAACATTTTTACTCCGTGACATACCAGATCCGGTCATGGCTCATGGGTCGGGTTTGGGGTGTTACATTTATTCTGTCCTAATGGTTTTATTCTTAACTTGCGGGGCAGTAATGGCTACGAAGGAGAACGACCAGATTATTTTGGAAAGTAATTGTGAAACTAAAATGGGTTTACCATGTGTTCTAGAAGCTTTCACGGCTATTTTCGAGACAGGGAGTATTTCTAACAAGTGTTGCGGTGAACTTGTTGTGTTGGGAAAAGTTTGCCACTCAACATTAGTAAAGAGGACTCTTGAAAATCCTCTATTCAAAGACCTAAACCCAGTGACAATTATCGCGAAGAGCATTCAGACATGGAATAATTGCCTTGGATTGATCGATTCACCATCTCTGTCTGCTTAAGGATATAGATTGCTTAAGCTAACAAACGGTTACAAGACGTAATGGGCCCAAAATTGTTTTTTGTCTTTATTTTTTATATTATTGTAACATCTCGATTTTGGGCTTAGTCGGAACAGTGGTTTCGGGACCACAAATCCGATGTTGAGAAATTTATTTTATTTATATTTTTATGGTATAAAATTTCACGGAATGATTTCGTGAAAATCTCATTCGAAAATTTTGACGTTTGGGCACTCAATTTAGTCAAAAGAACTAAATTGTAAAAAGTGCAAAAGTTGAGTTCTACATGTTAGAGGTGTCCAATTGTTATGAAATTTTAAATTGGAGATCCTTAAATGATAATTAGACCATTGGTTAAGTTGGTGGACAAAAATGGACATGGATGGGTATGTTTCAAAAGATTTTTTAAGGGGCATTTTGGTAATTTAGTGAATTAAATGAATTAAAAACAAAATTTAAATGCCAAATTTGTCCATCTTCAAGCTTAGGCCGAATTTAACATGTGGGAAGCCATGGATAGGGTTTTCAAGCTTTTCACGCTTCATGGTTAGTCCATTCTAGCCCTGTTTTTCATGTTATTTACGTTTTTGGAGTCCCGGTAACTTAATTTAGCTTATTCTAGCAATAATTTAATCTAGGGTTCATATTTGGAAAAATACCCATAGGTGAAATGTGTTTATTTTGATGTTTTATGGCAGAATATGAAGCTTAGAATTATGTTAAACAACTTTTACTAAGCGATTTTAAGTGAAAACGAGTAAAACGACATAATCGGCAAAAATACCTAATGTACATAAGTGCATGTTAGAGCAAGAATTTGATGTTGCCATAGAAGGGAAAAATGATCAGCATGTTATAAAACATAAGAATAAGGGATGAAGTTTAATTTTTGAGCCTAGGGGCAAAATGGTAATTATGCAAAAGTTTAGGGGCAAAATTGTAATTTTTCCAAAGTTTGAGTTAGGGACTGTTTTGAGTAGTAAATTAATTAAATAAGTGAAATGTGATGTCTTAGACCCCGAAAAATGAGATTTGGACCTAGAACGGGAGGAAAATCGAAAATCGAGAAAGTTGGTAAAATGACCGTTTTGGTATCGAGGTAAGTTCATATGTTTAATAAGCATTTAATGATGCAAGTTTGAATGTTAAATTGAAATTTTAGTTATGAATACTTTAGTATTGATTTTCCAATATAATTATAATGTTCGATAATTACTCGACATTTTAATGAGAATTGGTATAAGTTTACATGTAAGACCAAATTAGGAAGATGGCTTTGTGTAATATCAAGAAAGTATTGAATAGAATAATTTGGGGAGGATAAGTTAAATTGATGATGTGATGAGATTGAGAATGTAATTATGTAAGTTGTATGTAAATAATTCATTATTTTTATTGACGTTTTTATATTTCAGCATATTTTATGTATTGTAGCTGATTTGTGAATCATAATTGACTATTGAAGGAAAGAAATAAATTATTAGAAAGTGAAGTACTTCCCGTTTGAACCTTCGGAAAACCGAGAGATACGGACAATATGTAGCTAGGTCACACGAGTGATAAGTGACCTTCACCGTGTGCACAAGAAAGCTACGAGATGGCAAAATTTGATATGTAGCTAGGCCACATGGATGATAAGGGACTTTCTGTAACACCCCATACCCGAGTCCAAGGCTTAGACTGGATACGAGATATTACTATGCTTTAACTTGCTTAATCATGCTCTTACGGGCTGTAAAATTTTGTTCCAAATTAAAAACTTCTCTTTCTCAGTCTAATCATACATTTCATGGGCCTACGAAGCCTTATACGCGTATATAATAACTTTCGAAACTTAATCAGAAACTTTTCTTTAAAGCAGAGGTCACATGCCCATGTGGTTTGGGACACGCCCGTGCACCCCTTTACACACCCATGTCTCCCGACTGTGGTCGACACTGTCTAATTACACACGGCCTTGACACGCCCGTGGACTTAGACCGTGTACTATACCTTGATATACTGACTTATTTCACACGGTCGGGGCACACGCCCATATTCCAACCGTGTGTCATGCACAGCTTCAACACACGGCCGTGGGATTAGCCCGTGGCCTATTCTGACTTATGAGACTAAGGTGCAGGTTACGCACGGCCTAGACACACGCCCGTGTGTCTAACCGTGTGGGCACTTAGAGGCTATTTACCAAGCCAATGGCCACCCTGAAATCAAGTATCAAAACCAATATTTAATTCAACACCTTAACTACTACATCTATCATGAACTAGAATGCATACTTCATTGATAAACAAAAACATACATACTTAATCATTCAAGGCCAATCTCTTTGGCCATATACAAAAGAATACTAGGCTTGATAGCCAACATTTTAACTCAAAATTAAATGCTTCCTATACATGCCATACTTAATATAAACAACTTGGCTATACCAAAATAGCGATTGATAGTGTGCTCCGAGCTCCGATGACGATGATCCACGAGATTAGCTTGGCGGGACTACATGGAAAGAAAGAATAAAAGACATAAGCATTTAGATTAGTAAGTTTGCATATAATGCACGTAACAACATACTTGCTTCATATAACCCATTTGACATAAACAATGGTATCATAATTTCAGCTATAAAGCTTACTTACTCATATCTGATTCTTACATATCTCATGATACTTACTAGTCTCATACTTGTGAGGTAAACAAGGTACCTGTATCACTTGATCACATTGATCAGCATACTTTAACATAATAATCATAATCTCTAATTTATCATTCATAACATGTATAATACTCATTCTCGACTTGATGATAACTTTGCTTACTTACTTTCTTGTTATCTCATTTAAACTTTACTTGTGTGCCCGATGAATTTCCATGAATAACCGAGGATACTGAATCTCATCTCACATGCTCGATGCCAAAGCCATATCCTAAATACGGTCTTACATGGAATCTTTCATCTTGGTTTCGAGGCCATGTCTTGACATGGACTTATACGAAGTCTTTCTCGTTCTCACCAATGCCATGCCTTGGCTTGGACTTACATGATATCTTGTTCAATGCCAAGCTTGCCTTGGACTTACATGATATCTTGTTCAATGCCAAGCTTGCCTTGGACTTTCATGATATCTTGTTCAATGCCAAGCTTGCCTTGGACTTACATGATATCTTGTTCAATGCCAAGCTTGCCTTGGACTTACATGATAACTTGTTCAATGCCAAGCTTGCCTTGGACTTACATGATATCTTGTTCAATGCCAAGCTTGCCTTGGACTTACATGATAACTTTGCTTGATTGCCGATGCCATGCCTTGGCTTGGTCTTATACGGACTTTCTAATCTCATGTGGTAGATCGAGTATCCTGGGAAATTCCATCTTCAATCGGGACTTGCTCGTATTTAATCTCATTGATTTATTTGTTTAGCAACACATTAATCGTTCCATGATAATAATGTACATTATACTAAGCAATTTAATGATAGAAATCATAAAGCTTAGAAATCATACAAACTTACCTCGATATACAAAATGTATGTAGATATGCAATTTAGCCCTCGACTTTGTTCTTGCCTCAGTTTCGATCCGGGCTTCGTTTTTCTTGATCTATAATCATAAATAGATCATTTAATACTCACATTGACTAAATTAACTCTTAACTCATACTTTGGAAAAATTACTATTTTGCCCCTATACTTTCTCATATTTGCACTTTTGCCGAAAGGCTCGTAAAATGAATCTCATTCAACTTTCTTAAACTTCATGCTTAGCTGATTCATTTTCTCTACCATAGCAATCATCAATTCCCATTATTTCTATTAGGTATGACCAATTTCATAATTTTTACAAACTAGTCCTTACTAGCATTTTTCATGAAATTCACTTAGAAAAAGATGTTTATCTAACATCAAACTCTCATAAACTTCCATAAAATATCATTTTACAAGCATGTCACTCTTGGGTAGATTTTTGAACATGCATCTTAGCTTATTTTATAGCTAAAAATAGCTAATTCATAATACGAGAACTTCAAAAACACGAAGAATATTAAAAACGGGGCTAAGATGAACTTACTAGCAAGCTTGAAAGATGAACAAACCCTAGCTATGGGTTCTTGGAAAATTTCGGCAATGAGGAAGAAGATTAATAAAAATTTTATCATCTTTTTCCCATTTTAATCATTTAAATGGTAAATGACTAAAATGCCCTTCTCTTTAAAAATTTCTATTTTACTACCTCATGTCCATTTTTGTCCAAAAATTATAATTTGGGCAAATTGCTATTTAAGGACTCATAATTAATATTCTAAAGGTATTTCATACAAAAAACTTCTAGAAACTCATATTTTACAACTCTTGCAATTTAGTCTTTTTTGGACCAAACAACTTCAATTTAACGAAATTGCTTTATGAAACTTTCACACTAGCATGCAAACATGGCATAAACCTTAAAACTCATGAATTCACCTCGGACTCGTGGCCTCGCACCACTATTCTGACGAGGCCCTAAATCGGGCTGTTACACTTTCACCATGTGTGCAAGAAAGCTACGGGTTATGAGTAGCTAGCTAGCATGACTGGTTCCTAGTGTTGGACGCCATGTAGACAAGAAAGCTACGAGATGGTTAGGTCACATGAGTGGTACTAAATGAAGGCCACTATGTGTACAAGAGAGCCAGAATTATGTGTACAATCGAGCTAGGTCACATGAGTGGTACTAAGTGAAGGCCACTATGTGTACAAGAGAGCTTCAATTTCAAAGGTGGACTGTGTGCGAAACCACCGTGTATCCGTTATTATTCCGAAGCGTTCAACGGGAAAATCGATTAAGTGAAATTATGTGTGAATTTGTAGTAATGAGTGTGGGTATATGCATGTATAACGTATGAGCAATATGCTCGATATGTAATCGGAAATTGGAAAGATTGGTATAGGCAAGTGATGAACACAACTAAAGTGAGAGAGCAAAAATTTACAATAGAACTGCTTTGGACAGTAGCAATGACGTGAATTTCAAATATCACCAAAAATAGTAGAAATTTAATTATAAGTTGGATGAGATATTTATTTAAAGCTTATTGAGTCTATTTTCATATAAAAGAAACATAGCAAACAAATAATTTGTATATTTTGAGATATTTAAATTTTTGTGAGACTGGCTCAGAATGATTACGTGATCCCCTGTTCTGACTTAGAAAAATCATTAAAAATTTTATACAAATAATTATGGAATATAATTTATATGCCTGAAATCCTGAATGAGTCTAGTTTCAAATGAACAAAAAAATAAGGTCATATAAATTCTGTAAGAGGATAAAATTGATTCGTAGTGAAGAGAGGTCATAATAGTCAAACAGTGAAACAGGGGAAATTTTAATGAATAAACTGTACTAATTGGAAAGAACAAAAATTCTATAAATTTTATGGTATGAAGATATGTGAGTCTAGTTTCAGGGAAAATTAGCGGTTTGTAATTCGGAGCTCTGTAGCTCAAGAAATAAATAATTTAGTGACAGCAATTCAAGTAGACAGATTAATGTGAACATGAGTAATAAGGTATAAGCATGTGATTTAATGATTGTATCAATTTGAGAACTTGTTGTGAGGATTTGTCTCATTGAGGCTTTGGTAAGGCTACAAATGAGTAAGTTGAGAAAGTAAGAACTTGGCATTATTTATGCAAGTTACGACAGCTTAGTAGTAAGCTAAATTCATTGCTAATGCTTATTATTTTTACATGTGAACTTGCTTATTATTTTTACATGTGAACTTACTAAGCTTTATAAGCTTACCCTCTTTTCTTTCCCATGTTTCAGAGTCCTATTAAACAAGCTCGGGTTGAAGGTCGTTAGAGATCGCTTCACACTATCAAGCTATCTATGGGTATCTTTATTTATAAATGATTTAAGTTATGGCATGTATAGGGGCTTGACTAAGTCATTTTGTATATGTGTTAATTTATTTGACCAAATGTATTGCTTCATAACGGTAATAAGGATTATTCTGTATTTAGCCATGAGTTGTGGCTCATATTGGTCATGGAGTTATAATACTTGTGTATGCATGTGTTTGTTAAAGTTTAAATTATAAGTGAAATTTTGTGGCTCGGGATTTGGTAGAATGTGTTGTTAAGTTTGGTAATGCCTCGTACCCAGTTCCGGTGTAGGATACGGGTAAGGGGTGTTACATTTAGTGGTATCAGAGCTATGGTTTAGTCGATTCTCGGATTACCATAGTGAGTGTGAGAGTCTAGCTATACATGCCATAATAAAGCGTGATAGTGTGACGACTCCAGACCACGATGTAAATTGTTTTATTAGGCAGATGCGCACTTCAATCGAGCTAAATTTGATAGTGCAAGCGGTGTGTTTATGATGAGTTGAGACTCGTAAAAGTAAGAATAATAGTTTATGATGTTTATGTGATGATGAATAAATTGTGGATAGGAATTTCTCTTGAAATATGAAAGATGAGATGAAAGGAAAGTTTATACTATGATAAGTGTTCATGTTTGATTGGCATTTGTATGATGCTATGAGTATAACTTGTGAAATTAAGTGAATGTTATGAGTAATTTTACTCGAGATTTATGAATGAAAATATAAGTGCACTTGTTTGTATAAGATGATAGGAAGGTTGTGTAAAATGAGTATGCATGTTAAGTTACTTGAAACAATATATATATATATATATATTGATGAGTGTTAAGTTATATGCATTAGTATATAAGAGGCAAGTTAGAGGCGTTACAACCTCACCCCCTTCCAATAAGGTATGTTATAAAGAAATTTCATTAAATTCGGACCGAATGGGTTTACAAGTGGAAGACTAAAGAGTTGAATTGTAGATTAATTGACAACGTGATTAGAGTTGAGAATGGTTTAATAAATGAACACGATTCTTGTAAAAGATGTCGATTAATATGAAGATCATTCAGATTACGAAATGTTATAGTTAAAGAAAGGTCAAAGCTTAGCTAATTAACTCATCCGGTATGAGGCCTAAAGTATGTGATTGCTGGAATTTATTCTGAATTTATTTCTGTTTGCAATTGGAATAATATCAGATTAGTAATGACAGAATTAGATGGTGCAATCATGATCGAGATGTATTAATGACTAAATGCAGTGTTTATGGTTGTGAAATTACAGCAATCTCTTCCGACTATTATATGTTTCCATTTACTCTCAGAGGTATATATATATCTGCAAAATTTCAAATGAAATTCCTATAGTATGAGAATGTCAGCTAAATTTACAGGTAGATGAAAGCATTGTAGTTTATTTGAGCCGTGATTGAAATTGCTCTATCTTTTTTGGTCTTTTGCATCATGCACAGATAGAAAGTTGACGGTAAGGTCCGTATGATGTTAGCGTCCCATTTTACTAGCTATTGCTCAATGAAAATAAAGGAAGATTGTGTGGCTTTTGTTAAGATTATTTTCAGTACTTATGAGTATTTACTGTGTAGCTCCATGTTCTCGAGATTTTGTTATTTATGTTTCCTTAATAAATTATTGTTCAAAGTATCGCCATGAGATATCATGAGGAAATGTTCTATTGATGAAAATGGTTTCTTCTTATTATTAAAATGCTTATGATGATTATAAGTTTTGACTTGATGGCAAGAGTACTTTGATCTGATTACAGAGGTATAAAGATTGTGCTTTTGTATTGGTTGTTATGGAAATTTGTGTTTGAATTTCTCCGATGATCGAAATGTTTTGTTTTCAGTAGGGACATTATCTACTAAAGTAATTGAGAAGTTAGTCTTATTATGGCACTATGATTTTTAAGTCGTGTATGAGTATTGTGGCATCAGTATAGTTAAGTGCTTGACGAGTACATGATTAAAGTAAATTCTATTATAAGTTTAATCTTTCTCTAGATTTGAGAAGAAATTGAAGTTCGCAAAGTGTGAATGATAGGAAGTTCAACTTAGACACATGTATTGGTTTTCACTTTTCAAATGATCTTGATACATATATCAATGAGTTAAAAGATGAATGTTATGATGTCTAGCACGATGATAATTATACATTTATTTGAGAAATACAGAGATGGATGATACTCGAGGCGATTACACTAGTAAGAGTATGAAATGTTACGTACCAGACTTTGAACCTAATGTCTGAACTTTTAATAGATTATAGTTGATTTTCAAGTATCTCAGAAGCTATTATAGTCAGTATTGATATCTGCGTGAAAATGTGATGGTTTTCCGAGGAAATGTGAACTGAGGCTATTACTATCATAAAAAAAAGTAAGTAAAAAAAAATTAAATGTTATTTGATTTATTATTGGCTGCTTGAAGAAGTCTCTGCACTTTTCTCAGTACAAACGAGTCTTTCTATTGATGGGTTATTGGAGTTATTTATTCTGAGGCTGTCAGATTATACAAAGTGCAAATTTTCATTGTTCGTGATTGGAAACCAAAATTTGTATTGTGACTAAAAAAGAAAGCTATAGTAAGTCTTGAGTATGAGATTGTTAAATATTATTGTATGTCACCTTTGTACTGATAGTTATATTGAGGAAGTGATCCAGATTCTCAGAAAGGTATGTGTGTTATCGTGTCTTAAATATTGAAAGCAATTGAGGAAAAGGAACTCATGGGGTAAAATTGAGCTAAAAGACTAGAAAAAGTGGAAGTGAAGATTGATTTTAGAGATCAAATACATATTATCGAGATTGTATATAGAACCAGAAAGGTAAGAGTATTGAACTTAGATGAGTGTCAAGTGCTTCGAAAGTATTTCATTAATGCAGAATTTTTCATCGGATAAGTAAAGACAGTGAGTTGTGGTTCATCGAAGAGTATGAGATTATTGATAGAATAAGGCCAGTTACTTATTAGTGGGATTTTCAGTCAGAATTTAAGAAGATTAGTAATATGATTTTTATGTTCATGATAAGAGGGTACAGTTCTGAATCTTAGTTTAAGAAGTAAGATGTTGAAGATGCCGAGACTATATGAGAAGCTGAAAGTGACTTGTGAAATTAGACCTAAATCCATTAATTGGTGAGATTTTCGGGGACGAAAATCCCTAAAGGGGGGAGAATTGTACCATCCCGATTTTGGGCTTAGTCAGAACAGTGGTTTCGGGACCACAAATCTGATGTTGAGAAATTTATTTTATTTATATTTTTATGGTCTAAAATTTCACGGAATGATTTCGTGAAAATCTCATTCGAAAATTTTGACGTTTGGGCACTCAATTTAGTCAAAAGGACTAAATTGTAAAAAGTGAAAAAGTTGAGTTCTACATGTTAGAGGTGTCCAATTGTAATGAAATTTTAAATTGGAGGTCCTTAAATGATAATTAGACCATTGGTTAAGTTGGTGTACAAAAATGGACATGGATGGGTATGTTTCAAAAGATTTTTTAAGGGGCATTTTGGTAATTTAATGAATTAAAAGAATTAAAAACAAAATTTAAATGCCAAATTTGTCCATCTTCAAGCTTAGGCCAAATTTAACATGTGGGAAGCCATGGATAGGGTTTTCAAGCTTTCCAAGCTTCATGGTAAGTCCATTCTAGCCCCGTTTTTCATGTTCTTTACGTTTTTGGAGTCCCGGTAACTTGATTTAGCTTATTCTAGCAATAATTTAATCTAGGGTTCATATTTGGAAAAATACCCATAGGTGAAATGTGTTTATTTTGATGTTTTATGGCATAATATGAAGCTTAGAATTATGTTAAACAACTTTTACTAAGCGATTTTAAGTGAAAACGAGTAAAACGACATAATCAGCAAAAATACCTAATGTACATAAGTGCATGTTAGAGTAAGAATTTGATGTTGCCATAGAAGGTAAAAATTATCTGTAACATCCCGGTCTAGGGGTTATGCATTTAGTGCATAACTCAGGGGATGGAAGGCTTAGGGTGAGGTTGGATGAATTTTAAGGGGTTTGGAGAACCCTAGAAGGCAAGGGATGACTTAGGAAATTATTGAATTTTAGTGTAAGAAGGGGAGCTTGGCTTTGGAGGTCTTAAGAGAAAAATTTGGAAGGTTAAGACGCAAGAATGGCTTTGGTGGAGTGGCATGGGGCGCCACTTAGAGCATGGGGAAGGTGACGCCTCATGGTGCTTAGGGGTCTCATGTTCGAGTTGCAAAGGCAGCATTTTGGTTTTATTTTGCGTCAATTAGGGGAACTGGGCTAGGTATGCCTTAAAAATAAACGGCAGGGTTAATGGACATGAAAGTCCAGTTGGCAAAGTGGCTTCATGCGCTGCTTAAAGGCTTGGTGGTGACGCTAATGAGGGCCTGGGTTCGAATCCAGGCGGCAGAAAGGGTGTTTTATTTTTAGTTTTCGCGTGAGACAAGGGAGCTAACGAAGGAGGCCTTAAAAAAATTTTTGGGGGGATTATATCACAAATGGCGCATTGGCAAATTGGCTGGGACGTTGGCTGCAGATTATGGTTCCAGGGAGGTCGCAGGTTCGAGTAGCTGGAGCAGCATTTTGCGCCTTATTTTTATATGCGATGATGGGCTTAAGTAGGAAGGCCTTATAATTAAATGGTGGGGTTATTTGATAAGAAAGTCTAATGGGAGAAGTGGTTAGGGACGTTGGAAGAGAGGGATGGTGCGTGAGGTCGATTGGTTCGAATCAAAGCAGTAGCATTTTGTTTTTCCTTTTTGCTGCCGGCGTGACAAAGTGAATTGGCCTGCACATGGTTTCCTTGTTGTTTTTGCATTCGGCTGGAAGGAAGTTGATGAACACATGGCTTCTTTGTTTCTTTCATTATTTATTTGATGAGATAATAAGGAATAATAAGGATTAAACTAGATTCTAATTAGATTATTATTTGATTATTCCTTAATAGTTGGCAAGAGAGAATTTAGGCATGTGAGCATTCAAATTATTTTGAATAGTTTAAATTTAGTGGCCAAGAGAAAATATAGGAGATGGAGTGTTCAAATTATTTTGAATATCTTTAAACTACTGGTCAAGAGCAACTCAAGTAATTGGCCGAATTTTAAACTCTTCATGAGAAGAGTGGACGGCAAACATGGGGAGGGGATAATGCCGAATTCTTTTGGTCTTTTCTTTATAATCTCGGCTAAACCTCCATCTATTGATTTTTCTTTTTCATTCTCTCTCAAACCGAAACACTATTGCAATCTACTTTTTCTTTTTCTTGGCCGAATCCTATACACCCCACCTTCAATTTATTTTCTTTTCTCTCCTTCTCAAAACCGAACCCCTATCTCCCCTTTTCTCACTATTTTCTTTCCATTCAAGCCGAACCTTATTTCTTGTGGAGGCCGATTATTGGTTGGGCAAAGGTTGGAGCGTTGGGTCTTTTCTTTAGTCGTTGTGAAAGGTAAGGATTTATGTTATTAACCTATCTCTTTTAGTATTCGTTAACCAAAGGGTGGTCGTGGTGTTTGGAGTTGGCCGAATGTTCTTAGGCCCTTAATATCGTTTTTCTTTTGTGTATAAACAGCGTGAGGGAGCACCTAGGGGCTATTCAAGTTCGGCTACTCAAGGTAAGGTGGTGGTGGTAAGTACTCGGCCAAAGGGGGCCATACTCATGGATTATTATTAGTAGCCGATCCTAATAGTTGTATAGCAGGGATTACGACAACTCAAGGGCAAGTGCAGCTTTCGGGATTTCGATAATTAAGGTAAGGGGCTTGTGGTATTCGGCCATAGGCCATTTTATGGGTTTTAGGTGCTAACCGATTTTGATTTTGGAGGTTTAGGGGCTAGTCGACAGAAGTAAACAAGCCTTCGGGATTTAAGATCTTTCGGTAAGGATGTAAAGTTATGGTTCTTTTTTGTTTAAGATCTCGTACTTGTCGATTAACGAAGTGTTCTGATTAAGCATTTTGATGGAGGCCAATACCAGTCAAGGAGAGCAAGGGAAGGTTCCTATCCCGAAGATTAAGAAAAGAGCTGTCTCAGCGGTTCGGGATTGGCCACCGGGTGTGTGGGCGACAATGTAAAGCTATAGGCGGATAGCCGTAGTCTCGCTTAGCGATAGCGTCGGGGATCGAGAGTCTAGAACTCCAAGTAATAAAGTGTGTAGTTAGCCATTGTTTTCGGATTTGCATGATATTTGTATGTGTAATGTGTTTACTAACAAGTGCGGTGATAATCGTGATATTGATACCCTTCAAGGGTATGACGAGGATCAAAGTTAGTAACTAAGTGGTTGAAATATGATTATTTTTTTGTATGTGTGAATATGCCTATGATTATGAATAAAACATGTGCATGCATTATCATGATTGTATTTTATGTTGCATGTGCATGGGTGGGCTATGAAAGAAATGCGGGGTGTACTTGAGTGCGTGGGTCGATGAGTAGTTGTGTGCCTCATCGTGATTGATATAGGCTATGTGCCATATCGCGGTTGATGAGTGACTATGTGTCCCATTGTGGTTTTGGTGTTAGCTACGGCTACATCGTGGATTAGTGCTTGATCGAGGTCGCGTTGTGGATTATTGTGCTTAATTGCACGTGGGCGGCATTTGTTGCCATATTGGAGTAAAAAGGAGAGGGTGATTTAATAATCCCACGGTGTGTGGTAAGGTGGATAAAGGGGTGTGTAGAGGATGGACCCTAAAGTGGGTTGGGCTTCATAATTGCATAACTTTGCATGTGAATATATGTGGAAATGGGCCAAGCCCAATATGTGGCGTGGATTAATGTGAAATGGGCCAAGCCCGGTATGTGAAGTGGATTCAATGTGGTAATGGGCCAAGCCCAGTATGTGGAAACATGTGGTTAAATACTTTCGTTATAAGAATGTGGTTAACATGTAAATAATGTTGCATTAATATCGACATGTGGGTAATTATGTGGTTAACATGTGGGTGGAATTCGGTGGTTAATTACACTTGAGTGCGTGTGACTCACCCAACTTTTTAACCATCGCGGTGAATCGTGATTAATGGACCGGGTTGGAGTGGATACAAAGGTGGCCATGCGAAGAATGATTTTTATCTGATGAGTTGTTTTTCTTTATTTAATAGTATTTATCATTTTCAGTACTCTAAGTATTTGAATAAGTTTTGTTGTAATAAGGCCCAATTAAATAATTTGAGTATTTATATTGTGCTAAAGAAAAGGACGATTAAATGGTTATTTTGGAATCGATTTATTTTCTAGCAAACCTCATCTTAAAACATGTAATAAAGTTTTAATTAGGATATTTTATATCGAGCTTATATTATTTAATAATTTTTGAATGGACATAGTATTCAAAAGTTAACAAAGTTTCACGAGTTATTCTAACATCAAAAATATTTTCAAACGTTTTCGCAGATGACATGCCGATCAGGTGGGGGCTTGTGGGCGGGTTTGGGGTGTTCTGATTTGGTATCGAGCCCGGTTCAAAACTCGGCTTTGAGGGTTTTGGGTCCAAAGATGTTTTCACAAATGGGCTTTTCAAAATATGAACTTTTATTTCAGGTTATTCTAGCATGGCACCTGTATCTCCGGCCCGAAGTCCACCAGGTAAGTACTTCTGGCTATTGAAGTAGTTTGAATATGTGAACTATATGGGCTTTTATGGGAACGTAGATTAGTAGATTAGGGCTATTGGACCCTAGGACTAGTCTACTCAAACACAAGTGCATAAGACTTAAGGACCATTAAACAAACCCGTGACTAAGTCGCCGAGCTAGGGTGTGGCAACCATTGTGCGCATGTCTAGGAGTGGATTCAGTAAGAGCTTGGTATTTAAGCAGTCCTAGCGACTCACCTCCTCTTTACTCTAATCCTACCTGGTGTGTAGCTGCGGTTCACCCTAACCAAGAGGACTTAGTCACCGGCCAAACCAATGATTAAAACCCGAAAGGGACTAGCCTTACTATTTACAAAAACCTTAATTTTTAAATCTCCAATTTACCCTCTTTGATTTGAAAATACTAGATTAGATTTTGAGAAACACATTTTTTTGAATTATTCCCGGTTGACAAAATTACCAAAATACCCCCTGGTTTGAAAATTTTTGAAATTTCCATACTACCACAACTTTTACTGAAATATTCCTACTTTGTAAAAATATTAAATCTCTATTTTGCGAAATTTGGTTTGAAAAAAAAATACGAAAATACCCCTGACTTACAAAATTACCAAAATGACCCTGATTTCCGAAATTTCCGCCATACCTCTGATTTGAGAAAATTTTCAAAATAACCCTGAGTTTTGAAAATTTTGAAATACCCTTGATTAGTAAAGATTTTCAAGTTGACCTTGATTTATTACCAAAATACCCCTATAGGACAAATGACAAAATTACCCTTGGGATGGGGATGGACGAAAATACCCAACGAGGTGTAGTGAATACTATTATGGATAAATGTGAATGTGATTCTCTGAATTAGAATAAGTGAACTTGAGCTGAAACTTTGTTTGATCGAAAGAACCACTTCTAAATCTTCTTTCCATAAAATTTGTTCGCGGTTAATCAGTGGAACAACTTACTAATGCATAAAACTTTTTAATCAGATAAAATCGCGACGTTAGAAATGAGCTCTAGGAGACGTGGTCGAATGACGATGATCGAAACGGTGAGGGTCCGCCATGGGTCGAAAGTGACGTATCGTCATCGCCATCGCAAGCACGGAGGATCAAGATCCGACAGAGGAGATGACGCCCGATCGCAAGCTATGCTACGTATGCTACAGCAAGTAGCAAGAGTTGGAATGAGAAGTGGAGCTCGGAAGTCGGTTTGGAGAGACTTAGGTCCAACGGAGTGAAGTTTTTAGAGGAGTATCTCGGAGTAGCTCCGAACGTAGCGGAGTATTGGCTAGAAGCGATCGAAAGAATCATGGGCGATTTGGGTGCACCAATGAAGAAAAGTCGAAGGGTGTTGTTTCGTTGCTTCGTGGTGAAGCTTATCGTTGGTGGCTCACTTTGTCAAACAAGGTGTACTGGCAGATCGATTGGATTGGGATTACTTTAAGGCCAAGTTTGAAGGGAAGTGCGTAGGAGCCGTTATTTGGACTCGCAAAGGAAAGCGTTTCTAAATCTAGTACAAGGGAATAAGTCGGTAGCGGAGTATGAAGCTGAATTTGTGCGGCTAAGTCGAGACGCCAAAGGAATCGTGGCTCACGATTATGAAAGGTGTGTTCGATTCGAAGATGGGGCTGCGAGATGAGTTGCGGGAGTTGATCGCTCCGCAGAGAAAAGGACTTCGCCATTCGGTGGAAAAAGCTCGGATCGTTGAAGAGGTTAAGAAGACTATAAGAGAAAACTGAGAGAAGAATAGGAACGAGAATAAGAGAAGTTTTGGACCATCAGCATCGCTTGGTAATGTCCAGAAAAGACCAAGGATTGAGAATCCTGTACGTGCACTTGTACCAGCTGATCGGAACCGTTCATGTGTTGAGTGTGGGAGAGCTCATTTAGGAGAATGTTGGGGAAATAGTAAGAAATGTTTCCGGTGTGGGTCGAAGGCCCATTTGGTTAAGAACTGCCCTCAGGCAACGAGAGGCCGAGGTTCGAGCCATGAAGGAAATGGTACCGGCAGAGGTGCTACAGGATCGGATGCAAGTCAGCCAAGGACTTGATATCAGGTACGTTCTTTATTTTGGGACACCATTTATTGTCTTGTTGATGTGAAGTTAGCTCATGTTGGTGTGGCTAGTTAAGTGTAGGAACTTTGGATGTGAACCTTAAGACTGTGTCTAGAAGGCAGGATAGATTTACTAAGATCAGAGTGCGCAGCTGAGGCATGGAGTAGCGAGTTAGGATTATTTGGTAGTAAGTAATTTCGAGGACGAAATTATTTTTAAGGATGGTAGAATTATAACATCCCGGTCTAGGGGTTATGCATTTAGTGCATAACTCAGGGGATGGAAGGCTTAGGGTGAGGTTGGATGAATTTTAAGGGATTTGGAGAACCCTAGAAGGCAAGGGATGACTTAGGAAATTATTGAATTTTAGTGTAAGAAGGGGAGCTTGGCTTTGGAGGTCTTAAGAGAAAAAATTGGAAGGTTAAGACGCAAGAATGGCTTTGGTGGAGTGGCATGGGGCGCCACTTAGAGCATGGGGAAGGTGACGCCTCATGGTGCTTAGGGGTCTCATGTTCGAGCTGCAAAGGCAGCATTTTGGTTTTATTTTGTGTCAATTAGGGGAACTGGGCTAGGTATGCCTTAAAACTAAATGGCAGGGTTAATGGACATGAAAGTCCAGTTGGCAAAGTGGCTTCATGCGCTACTTAAAGGCTTGGTGGTGACGCTAATGAGGGCCTGGGTTCGAATCCAGGCGGCAGAAAGGGTGTTTTATTTTTGGTTTTGGTGTGAGACAAGGGAGCTAACAAAGGAGACCTTAAAAAAAGTTTTGGGGGGGATTATATCACAAATGGCGCATTGGCAAACTGGCTGGGACGTTGGCTGCAGATTATGGTTCCAGGGAGGTCGCAGGTTCGAGTAGCTGGAGCAGCATTTTGCGCCTTATTTTTATATGCGGTGATGGGCTTAAGTAGGAATGCCTTATAATTAAATGGTGGGGTTATTTGACAAGAAAGTCTAATGGGAGAAGTGGTTAGGGACGTTGGAAGAGAGGGCTGGTGCGTGAAGTCGATTGGTTCGAATCAAAGCAGCAGCATTTTGTTTTTCCTTTTTGCTGCCGGCGTGACAAAGTGAATTGGCCTGCACATGGTTTCCTTGTTGTTTTTGCATTAATTTGGAAGGAAGTTGATGAACACATGGCTTCTTTGTTTCTTTCATTATTTATTTGATGAGATAATAAGGAATAATAAGGATTAAACTAGATTCTAATTAGATTATTATTTGATTAATCCTTAATAGTTGGCAAGAGAGAATTTAGGCATGTGAGCATTCAAATTATTTTGAATAGTTTAAATTTAGTGGCCAAGAGAAAATATAGGAGATGGAGTGTTCAAATTATTTTGAATATCTTTAAACTATTGGTCAAGAGCAATTCAAGTAATTGGCCGAATTTTAAACTCTTCATGAGAAGAGTGGACGGCAAACATGGGGAGGGGATAATGCCGAATTCTTTTGGTCTTTTCTTTATAATCTCGGCTAAACCTCCATCTATTGATTTTTCTTTTTCATTCTCTCTCAAACCGAAACACTATTGCAATCTACTTTTTCTTTTTCTTGGCGAATCCTATACACCTCACCTTCAATTTATTTTCTTTTCTCTCCTTCTCAAAACCGAACCCCTATCTCCCCTTTTCTCACTATTTTCTTTCCATTCAAGCCGAACCTTATTTCTTGTGGAGGCCGATTATTGGTTGGGCAAAGGTTGGAGCGTTGGGTCTTTTCTTTAGTCGTTGTGAAAGGTAAGGATTTATGTTATTAACCTATCTCTTTTAGTATTCGTTAACCAAAGGGTGGTCGTGGTGTTTGGAGTTGGCCGAATGTTCCTATGCCCTTAATATCGTGTTTCTTTTGTGTATAAACAGCGTGAGGAGCACCTAGGGGCTATTCAAGTTCGGCTACTCGAGGTAAGGTGGTGGTGGTAAGTACTCGGCCAAAGGGGCCATACTCATGGATTATTATTAGTAGCCGATCCTAATAGTTGTATAGCAGGATTACGACAACTCAAGGGCAAGTGCGACTTTCGGGATTTCGATAAGTAAGGTAAGGGGCTTGTGGTATTCGGCCATAGGCCATTTTATGGGTTTTAGGTGCTAACCGATTTTGATTTTGGAGGTTTAGGGGCTAGTCGATTGTATAAACAAGCCTTGGATTTAAGATCTTTCGGTAAGGATGTAAAGTTATGGTTCTTTTTGTTTAAGATCTCGTACTTGTCGATTAACGAAGTCTTACGATTAAGCATTTTGATGGAGGCCAATACCAGTCAAGGAGAGCAAGGGAAGGTTCCTATCCGAAGTTTAAGAAAAGAGCTGTCTCGATGGTTGGGATTGGCCACGGAGTGTGGGCCAAAGAATGTGAAAGCTATAGGCGGATAGCCGTAGTCTCGCTTAGCGATAGCGTCGGGGATCGAGAGTCTAGAACTCCAAGTAATAAGGTGTGTAGTTAGCCATTGTTTTTTGGGATTTGCGTGATATTTGTATGTGTAATGTGTTTACTAACAAGTGCAAGTGATAATCGTGATATTGATACCCTTCAAAGGGTATGACGAGGATCGAGTTAGTAACTAAGTGGTTGAAATATGATTATTTTTTTGTATGTGTGAATATGCCTATGATTACGAATAAAACATGTGCATGCATTATCATGATTGTATTTTATGTTGCATGTGCATGGGTGGGCTATGAAAGAAGGTGCGGGTGTACTTAGCACGTGGTCGATGAGTAGGCTGTGTGCCTCATCGTGATTGATATAGGCTATGTGCCATATCGTGGTTGATGAGTGACTATGTGTCCCATCGTGGTTTTGGTGTTAGCTACGGCTACATCGTGGATTGGCGCTGACTGAGGTCGCGTTGTGGATTATTGTGCTTAATTGCACGTGGACGGCATTTGTTGCCATATTGGGGTAAAAAGGAGAGGGTGATTTCATAATCCCCTGGTGTGTGGTAGGCTGGATAAGGGGGTGTGTAGAGGATGGACCCTAGGCTGGGTTGGGCTTCATAATTGCATAACTTTGCATGTGAATATATGTGGAAATGGGCCAAGCCCAATATGTGACGTGGATTAATGTGAAATGGGCCAAGCCCAGTATGTGAAGTGGATTCAATGTGGTAATGGGCCAAGCCCAGTATGTGGAAACATGTGGTTAAATACACTGTTATAAGAATGTGGTTAACATGTAAATAATGTTGCATTAATATCTGACATGTGGGTAATTATGTGGTTAACATGTGGGTGGAATTCAGTGGTTAATTACACACTGAGTCTGTGTGACTCACCCAACTTTTTAACCATCGCAGGTGAATCGTGATTAATGGACCGGGTTGGAGTGGATACAAAGGTGGCCATGCAGAAGCAGATTTTTATACAGAAGTTGTTTTTCTTTATTTAATAGTATTTATCATTTTCAGTACTCTAAGTATTTGAATAAGTTTTGTTGTAATAAGGCCCAATTAAATAATTTGAGTATTTATATTGTGCTAAAGAAAAAGGACGATTAAATGGTTATTTTGGAATCAGTTTATTTTCGGCAAACCTCATCTTAAAACATGTAATAAAGTTTTAATTAGGATATTTTATATTGAGCTTATATTATTTAATAATTTTTGAATGGACATTGTATTCAAAAGTTAACAAAGTTTCACGGGTTATTCTAACATCAAAAATATTTTCAAACGTTTTCCGCAGTGACATGCCAAATCCGGTCAGGGCTTGTGGGCCGGGTTTGGGGAGTTACATTATCAGCATGTTATAAAACATAAGAATAAGGGATGAAGTTTAATTTTCGAGCCTAGGGGCAAAATGGTAATTATGCAAAAGTTTAGGGGCAAAATTGTAATTTTTCCAAAGTTTGAGTTAGGGACTGTTTTGAGTAGTACAATAATTAAATAAGTGAAATGTAATGTCTTAGACCCCGAAAATTGAGATTTGGACCTAGAACGGGAGGAAAATCGAAAATCGGGAAAGTTGGTAAAATGACCGTTTTGGTATCGAGGTAAGTTTATATGTTTAATAAGCATTTAATGATGCAAGTTTGAATGTTAAATTGAAATTTTAGTTATGAATACTTTAGTATTGATTTTCCAATATAATTATAATGTTCGATAATGACTCGACATTTTAATGAGAATTGGTATAAGTTTACATGTAAGACCAAATTAGGAAGATGGCTTTGTGTAATATCAAGAAAGTATTGAATAGAATAATTTCGGGAGGATAAGTTAAATTGATGATGTGATGAGATTGAGAATGTAATTATGTAAGTTGTATGTAAATAATTCATTATTTTTATTGACGTTTTTATATTTCAGCATATTTTATGTATTGTAGCTCATTTTTGAATCATAATTGACTATTAAAGGAATGAAATAAATTATTAGAAAGTGAAGTACTTCCCATTTGAGCCTTCAGAAAATCGAGAGATACGGACAATATGTAGCTAGGTCACACGAGTGATAAGGGACCTTCACCGTGTGCACAAGAAAGCTACGAGATGCCAAAATTTGATATGTAGCTAGGCCACATGGATGATAAGGGACTTTCACCATGTGTGGAAGAAAGCTACGGGTTATGAGTAGCTAGGTCGCATGACTGGTTCCTAGTGTTGGACGCCATGTAGACAAGAAAGCTACGAGATGGTTAGGTCACATGAGTGATACTAAATGAAGGCCACTATGTGTATAAGAGAGCCAGAATTATGTGTACAATCGAGCTAGGTCACATGAGTGGTACTAAGTGAAGGCCACTATGTGTACAAGAGAGCTTCAATTTCAATGGTGGACTGTGTGCGAAACCACCGCGTATCCGTTATTATTCCGAAGCGTTCAACGGGAAAATCGATTAAGTGAAATTATGTGTGAATTTTTAGTAATGAGTGTGGGTATATGCATGTATAACGTATGAGCAATATGCTCGATATGTAATCAGAAATTGGAAAGATTGGTATAGGCAAGTGATGAACACAACTAAAGTGAGAGAGAGCAAAAATTTACAATAGAACTGCTTTGGACAGTAGCAGTGACGTGAATTTGAAATATCACCAAAAATAGTAGAAATTGAATTATAAGTTTTATGAGATATTGATTTAAATCTTATTGAGTCTATTTTCATATAAAAGAAACATAGCAAACAAATGATTTTTATATTTTGAGATATTTAAATTTTTGTGAGACTGGTTCAGAATGATTATGTGATCCCCTGTTTTGACTTAGAAAAATCATTAAAAATTTTATACAAATAATTATGGGATATAATTTATATGCATGAAATACTGAATGAGTCTAGTTTCAAATGAACGAAAAAAGAAGGTCATCTAAATTCTGTAAGAGGATAAAATTGATTCGTAGTGAAGAGAGGTCAGAATAGTCAAACAGTGAAACAGGGGAAATTTTAATGAATAAACTGTACTAATTGGAAAGACCAAAAATTCTATAAATTTTATGGTATGAAGATATGTGAGTCTAGTTTCAGGGAAAATTAGCGGTTTGTAATTCGGAGCTCTGTAGCTCAAGAAATAAATAATTTAGTGACAGCAATTCAAGTAGACAGATTAATGTGAACATGAGTAATAATGTATAAGCATGTGATTTAATGATTGTATCAATTTGAGAACTTGTTGTGAGGATTTGTCTCGTTGAGGATTTGGTAAGGCTACAAATGAGTAAGTTATGAAAGTAAGAACTTGGCATTATTTATGCAAGTTACGACAGTTTAGTAGTAAGCTAAATTCATTGCTAATGCTTATTATTTTTACATGTGAACTTACTAAGCTTTATAAGCTTACCCTCTTTTCTTTCCCATGTTTCAGAGTCCTATTAAACAAGCTCGGGCTGAAGGTCATCGGAGATCACTTCACACTATCAAGCTATCTATGGGTATCTTTATTTATAAATGATTTAAGTTATGGCATGTATAGGGGCTTGACTAAGTCATTTTGTATATGTGTTAATTTATTTGACCAAATGTATTGCTTCATAACGGTAATAAGGATTATTCTATATTTAGCCACGAGTTGTGGCTCATATTGATCATGGAGTTATAATGCTTGTGTATGCATGTGTTTGTTAAAGTTTAAATTATAAGTGATATTTTGTGGCTCGGGATTTGGTAGAATGTATTGTTAAGTTTGGTAATGCCTCGTACCCAGTTCCGGCGTAGGATACGGGTAAGGGGTGTTACAATTGTTCTGAATGCTTCCTCAAAATTTGTCATGAGATTTAATCCTAGTGAAATTATATTTAGTTGTACGGAAATTAAATGGTGCTAGAGAAGCCATTACTTAATACACTATGATTTTATACAGGCCATTATTTTTAATTTTATAGCATTGGAACTCGATAACCATCTCAAATCGAGCACTAGATATTGTTTCACATTGGCTAAATTGACACAAATATAATTATTCTAAACATTAAGATCATTTCAATAATGTGAAATTGGAATGTTCTAGCGTGGTGTGAAATTGAAAGAATCTCGATTCCTTGAAAGTTTTTATCCAATTTAAATTCACATTGCCTTTAAGGAAAAAAAAACCTTGACTTCTCGAAGTTATGAAAAGACACATATCGTGCCAGGAAATATCTTCCAGGGGACATGCACCATAATTTGTAATAGTTCCTTGCCTATCGACTCCTTTGTTTCATTTTCCATTTTCACTCCTTCGATACTAATCTGTTAGTTTTGACCTCTTTCTTTTTCCTAGAGGAGAGGAAATCTTGAAATAATTTTCAAAAGTGATGTAACGCTTCAAAGTCTTAACTTGATTTTTTTAGTCTTCTTTCTTTATATTACTTTTTTTTATCAAGATCGAGAATGAAACTCCAAATATTTTGGCAACGTACGTCCCACATTCTCCCTATTAAAAAATGTTCAATAAATATAAAAACTAAATCTTATCCATTATTTGGGCAATACCTACGAGAGTTATAGAAATGTAACATCATTTGTTATTTCCAATTTAACTCTCTAAGAGAACTTTTCATTTTCCAAGTTCCATTACTTATTCCACTAAAGGCGTCCATTCATATTTCAGTAAAACTGGGTCGGAAGGCTTACACCTAAGAAGTTAACGTAGAACGAAGAATACAATGACCGAATTGGAGTCCCACGATAAAGACATACATCGACTTAATTTCAGAATGGGAAATATTTTTGATGAATTAATTTTGAATTTCAATCATTTAGTTGCCAGTTTCCTTTTTACTAATATGATAAGTGTGATAAAAACTTTTTAACAACAAGAAGGTTATAAGAATTTACGCTTCGCATAATCATTTGTACATTGTGGCACATACATATCACTGGTAAAGGAATCTGGTATAGCTCATTCAATTTTGAGATACACGTGAATTTTTAACCATCAACATAGCAAGTGCATATAGAACTTCAAAATATTAGAAAAATAGGACGACACACATAACGAATATGTGTGCCTATAATGCAAGTGTACTATATCTCACATTGCTTTTACCATATGTTATTATCGTCCTGGGGTTTGGTTTGGAGTGGACGTAATAGTTCAATCCTCGTTTCAACGCAGAAACCCATGTACGACATAATCATCTTTATTGAACCTTATTTTCGTGATCCGTTTAATGCCATTTAAGAATTATAAAGGGAAGTATAAATGTGTGTCTTTGAATTAATATTTAGATTTGTAGTAATTAAAATTAATGCTAATTAAACTGAAATATTTAATGTTTTGTTTTATTGTAACATATTCTAGTCCATTGTGGTTATAACACTTCCTATAAATGCCAGTTTTTTTCCTGCGAATCTTGTTCAAAATTAATTTTACGAACCAAATTTAACTACTAACATCAGATTCGCGCAGTATGGCAAGCCTTAATGTTTATTCCGTCCTAATGGTTTTATTCTTAACTTGCAGGGTAGTAATGGCTACGAAGGAGAACGACCAGATTATTAAGGAAAATAATTGTGAAACTAAAATGGGTTTGCCATGTGTTCTAGAAGCTTTCACGGCTATTTTCGAGACAGGGAGTATTTCTAACAAGTGTTGCGGTGAACTTGTTGTGTTGGGAAAAGTTTGCCACTTAGCATTAGTAAAGAGGACTCTTGAAAATCCTCTATTCAAAGACCTAAACCCAGCGACAATTATCACGAAGAGCATTCAGACATGGAATAATTGCCTTGGATTGATTGATTCACCATCTCCGTCTGCTTAAGGATATAGATTGCTTAAGCTAACAAACGGTTACAAGACGTAACGGGCCCAAAATTGTTTTTTGTCTTTATTTTTTATATTGTTCCGAATGCTTCCTTAAAATGTGTCATGTAACATCCCAAAATTGGGTCTAGTAGAATTGGACCTATTGGGCCCATTGGACATTGAGCGTAGAAGCGTTTTAAAATTTATGGGAATTTGAGAACGGCATTATTCCAAGTTGGACTTATTAAGAAGGTGATTTTGGAAAGTTACGGGGTTCTAGTAAGTTCCGGGTTCAAATTGGGCCTTAGCAAAAATTTTATGTTTTAGCACTTTAAGGAGATATATTAAGTGACCTCAATGTTTATGGAATTAAATGAGTAATGTGCTAGCATAAATGGAGCATATGGCAAAGAGGTTATGGCATTAAGTGAAGAGTATGGAGAGAAGAGGTTCGAATCCCTTGATGCAAATTTTGACTATTATTTTTGTATTTTTTTCCCTAAGTGTCGGCCAAGCTAGTAAATAAGGCAAGTTGGACTTTTTTAATTTTGGCAAGGTGGCTAAGGATATTAGGAAAGGATGAAGGTAGGGAAAGAAATCAAAAGAAAAGGCAAGTATAGGGAACATGTTGGCCCAAAGAGAGGAAAATGTTTTGGAATGTTTTTTATGGTCAAAATGTTTGACCTTTTTGTTTTGGTGTACACGGTTTTGAGGGGGGTAAAGGGGAGTGGCGAAAATCCTTTAGGCATTTGGTAAGTTTTAGTGCTTGAGAGGTTACTTTTCTTCTTAGCCTTTTGGTAATTTTTTATTTTTCCAATTCCTTTCCTCTTGGCCGAAACCTCCTAGCACATTTGTGCAATTTTCTTTCTCTTTTGTTGGTCGAAACATTCATCTCTTGCATCACCTTCTCTTGATAGCCGAACCATCTAGCATCCATCCATCACCCATTCTTTTCTTTTAACCATTTCTTCAATCTTTCTTCTTCTCTAAAATCGACATCACTTTAAGATCACATCTTCTTGTTTGATTTTCTTCCAAAGCCGAATCTAGTATCATTCCATCTCTTCACTACTTCTTTTCTTTTTGCCTTGGACAATCTCTTCCTGATCGAGTTGTGATCTTAGTGGGTGGCCGAATATCATTCTAGTCATAAGTCAAGTGGTGGAAATCGAATCCATTATCAACAAGGTAAGGAGTTCTTTATGGATTATTTGATATCATTCATTATTCGATTGGTTGCTAAATGGATTAATAGTTTGGACTAATCGGTCACTATAGGAACCAAATCGCCCGATCACCTATCTCTCGTAATAAGAGACTCGGATTGTTGGTGCCGCGGAGAGTATCGTGTTACGAATTCCGAATAAGGTGTGTAATCCCGTACCCTTCCGAATACCTGTTTGAAATGGTGTGTAATCTCATACCTCTCTGAAAGTTTGCATGAAATGTTCTGTGATTCGGTCGAAATACCGAAGGGAAACCGAAAACCGGCATCCGTGACCACTCGGGCGTACGTATATTAGTAGTGGTAACCATATTTTGCAATGAAAGAGTTTGGTCAGCAGCAGTGATGTGATTTTGAAAAATCACGAAAAATAGGATAAAGTGAACTAGAAAGTGAAAAAGATATTGGATTAAAGATTACTGTGTCTATTTTTATATGAAAGAAACAGAGGAGGAAGAGGAATTTTATATTCTGTGATATCTTAATTTTGGTGAGACTGGTTCTGATTGACTTCGTGGTTCCCTGTTCTGTCTTGGAAAAATCATTCAAAATTTTACAAGGTAAATTAAGAGTTATAATTTATATGTATAGATTCCTTAGTGAGCCTATTTTCAATAGAAACAAGTGGGAGCAACATATGAAAACCGTTCAGAGAGATATTTGAATTTTGGTTAAGAGAGGTCAGAACCATTGGTCAGTGAAACAAGGGAATCTTTAAAGAATAAACTCTTTTAAACGGCTAAGCCAAAAATTCTGGAAATGTTGTAGTAAGAATATATATGAGTCTAGTTTCAAGGAAAATTTACGGATTTAAATTTCGAGTTTCCTAACTCAAGTTATAGTCAGTTTAGTCAGTATGACGCAGATGGACAGTTTCAATTTTTATGCCTCACATTAGTAGTTAAGTCTAGGTTGCCGAATTACCAAAATACCCTTGGAGGGTAAATTACCGAAATACCCCTGGGTTGCGAGATTACCGAATTACCCTTAGTGGGTAATATTACCGATTTACCGAAATGCCTCTATGGGCCGAATTGATAGAATGCCTTAGTGGGCTGAATTACAAAGCTCAATAATGGGCCGATTCATCGTATTAAATTACTAGACTAATGGTTGTTATATGAAACACCCCAAACCCGGCCCATTCACTACGACTGAATTTGAAATGTCATTGCAGAAAACGTTTGAAACAAATTTGAACTCAAGGATAAAACATGAAAATTTTGTTAAGTTTAGAAAACAGTGTTCATTAAAATTCTTAAGTGAGATGTGGTATTTATAAAAATATCCGGATTAAAACTTTAGTATATATAGATTTAAATAAAATCGTTTGCAAATAATTCCTCAATTGTCAATCCATAGTAAAACATAATAATAAACTTAATGAAAAACACTTAAACAAACTTTAAATACTTTTAGGGGCCTTATTACAATAATTGAATAATCAAAGTACTGGAAATATGAATGCTTAATTAATTAAAAATATCTTTCTCGCATGAAAATGCATCTGCATGGCCACCTTTGTATCCGCTCCAACCCGGTCCAAGCTTTACGCATCACCTGAAAGGTTTAATAAAATATTGGGTGAGTCAAACCGACTCAGTGCATAGTCATTTCACATGTCTCCACATATGGGCTTGGCCTACATCCACAGTCCATACACATAAATATGCAATTATGAAGCCCATCCCAACCTAGGGTCCATCCATTTCACCTACCTTAGCGGACCCCGCTCAAGGCCGTGGCTATTCCACCACCGATCACATAGTGATCCACATATCTTACCTTGGCGGACTTGTCGCTCAAGGCCGTGGTCGAGCCACCGATCACCTAAGTGATCCCACATATCATTCGATCCACGGTGATGCACACGACTATCAACCGCCGAGATGTGGCACCTAGCCAACACCTCCCTTGATGAAGCACGTAGCTAACATCAAGCGCTAATGTAGCACAAGGCTAACATTAGACCACGTACATAAATATGCACACCCTGTCCTTCTTTGTTCAAATCCCAGGCCCCATACATGTATCATGACAACATTTCACTTAAAACAAATATACATTACATGCCATCACATTTTCATACATATATCATATGTAAATTAACGTCATAGAATACTGACTTGGTTAATCGATTACCCATCATGGGTATCCACCATTTTAGCCCTTATTTCGGCTACCATTCACATCATATCACATATACATAATATCACATTAAAACAAACAAGAGAATAGTGCGATAACTACGCACCTTTTGGGCACAGTCTATTTAATCCCGAAACTCGCGTCTAAATGATTGGCACCCTTGCGATTGTTGCACTCCTTCCTACACACTCTAAGTCAGAATCGGCTAATATTATACAAAAATGGCCTATGGCCGAACACTATAGTCCCCTTACCTTGCTCACTTCAAATCCCGAAATACTTGTTCCTTGAATAGTCGAGATCCCTACTAATCACTTGTTAGTATAGGTTTATTCATAAATCTATGAGAATGGCCTTTGGCCGAATGGTATATGCTGCTTACCTTGAACACCACAAATCCCGAAAGCTCTCCTTTGATGCTCCTTATCGTTAGCTACAAAAGAACACATCACTTTTTACCTTAAGAAAACATTCGCCATCCCTTACCAAGGCTTTAACCATGTATTTGGCACACCCATGAAAAGAGATCAAATCGATTTCTAGAGAAGGAGTTCCTTACCACCAATTCACGAGTAGTCCACTAGCTCTTAATGTCGACAAGATGAAAGGGATGTTGACTTTCGGCTTTTAAGAAAGGTTCGGCTAATCTCTTCAAATGGTGATGGGCATTCGGCTATGGCTCTCCAAAGAAGAAATTTCCGGCTTTCATGAGGAGTGTTTTGGCTTTGAGAATCACAAGCAAAGAAAGAAGAAAAGAATGCTACCTATTTCGGCAAGAACTTAGTAGAATTGGGGTTGAAGAAAAGAAAAAGAATGAGAAGGGGGATTGAGAAGAAATTCGGCAGAAGACTAAAAGAACCACAAATAATTTCGGCACTCCCTTCTTATCTAGCTTCAAAACCAAAAATGCCTAACTCCCTATAGAGAATTCGGCTACTAGCTTTTCTACACATCTAATCCCAAATTATTCTCCTATTATCTCTTATCTTCCCATTTAAAATAAATAAACTAAAGCCACCATTATCTTCTATCTATACCAAATAAAATAAATCCCCACTTATTCAAAATAAATTAAATAACCCCCATTCATCCACTATCTCAATATTTAAAACAAATAAAACAAAATCCTCAATTATCTACCCACTTAAAATAAATAAAATAAATCCACACCTATCCCACTCTTTAGCCAAATTTTAAAATAAAAACAAGCCTTATGTCATCCATTTTAAAAGTCCAATGCCGTCCAACTCTCCTCCTTCTCTTGACTCAAATATGCAAAATAAATGCCACCCATTTGCTGCTCCCAAGTTTCGAACATGAGACCTACTAGAACCCCGACACGCTACCAGTCACCTTGCTGCTAGCTCCTTTGTGATATAAACTCCCCACAATTCTTTTTGAGGCCTCCTTAGCCCAGTTTTCTTTCTTGACGCAAAAACAAAGACTCCCATCTGCTTCCTTCGCAACTCGAACCAAGGCCCTTGCCCACTGCACATGGCGTCCTTCTCCAAGGCCCTAAGTGGTGCCTTGCAGCCACTTTACCAAGGCATTTCTTATGTCCAAAAACGCCTATATTTTTCCCTTAAGGCCTCTTTAGCCCCATTCCCCTTTTTAACGCCAAAAATAAAAGTCTCCAATGCTTCCCACGTTGCTCGAACCGCCTCTCCCTTGGCGCTCCCTTTGACGCAACCTTCTCCCCTTGCACCCTTGCGCCTTCATGCCACATGGTTCCTTGTGCCATGCTTCACACGGAATTTCTTTTAAAGCCTCATTTACCTAGCTTCCCCTTTCTAACTTAAAAACCAATAATTTCCCAAAGCTTTCTCTTCCATCTCCTAAGGTTCTCCAAACCCCTTAAAACATATCAAAGCATACCCCAAAGCCTACTAACACCTGAATTATGCATCCAACGCATAACCCCTAATCTAGGATGTTACATTATACATGTGGATATTTTATGTTGTTATGTGTATTGCATCATCACATATTGCATGGGATGGGAAACTTGAATGAAGAGAAGTATAGACCGGTGGCATTGCCACAAATTCTGATATGGGCTATGTGCCAATTTAAATATGGCTTTGTGCCATCGTGATTAAGGCTGTGTGCCGATTATATTACCGTATATGATTCTGGTCGTTTTGCAACAAATTCTGATAATGGCTATGTGCCAATTTAAATATGGCTTTGTGCCATCGTGATTAAGGTTGTGTGCCGATTATATTACCGTATATGATACTCTGGTGGTTAAGCCATAAAATTATTATAAATGGCGGCTTGTGCGCAAATTGGAGAGGCTGGCGGGGTGGGTTGACTTGATCCCCACGGGAGAGGCGGTTGAGTGCAGGGGAGGCTGGTTGGATGGGTTGGGTTGCATACATTTGCTTCATATATGTATGTTCTGTTATGATAGTGGGCTCGGCCCAAGATGTTGCTATATGGGTTCAGCCCGGTGGATGACGGTAAGGGATTTCACACTCGAGTTCTTGTAACTCACCCCCTTTTCTTAACCCTTGTAGGTAATGCTCCGTAATGAGGACTTGGGCCCAAGGATGACTAGGTGGAGGCCATACTTCAGAAATGGTGTTATTGAACTTTAAATTTCTATTTCGGTTTATTTTATTATTTTGCTATTTTGGTTTAAGTTGTAATAAGGCCTGCAGGATATGTTTTAAATTGCTTTATGTTTAGTCGTACTTATAATATTGCTTGAATTGTTTTAACGAGGATTTTCTAAAATCATAAATAATAGTTTTCCAAAATTGATTAATAAATGGATTTTATAACAAACTTTTACAAATATTTTAACTCGGAAATTTTCTCTCGAATTGTCAACAATATTTTCAACAGCCACGATTTTAAAGCTCACTACCTCGATTTTCAACTCATCAAACGATCTCTCAAAAATACTTGTATTTTATCTACGTTTCATAACGATTTCAAAATACTATGCATGACTCTTTTTCTAAACATCACATTTTTGTAAATTGTTCATTTCAAATATGCTTTCGCTACTAAAAAGGTTTTTAAAGATTATTACGTTTTCAAGTAGTTAACAATTGCTTAAGTATTTTTGGTTTTAACAAAGAGGTTGTATTTCTCAAGCAAGTTTTTAATAATCGCAAAGATGGTTTTACTTCCATGTGACACACGATTCGGGCCTAACTTCTAGGCGGGTTTGGGATGTTACATTTTATGGTATCGAGCCCGGTTGCAAAACTGGTGTGGTTTGGAGTTCAAACACGTTTTTCAAAGCCGTTTAAAATTTTAAATTATACATGTATGTTCTAAAGAAGTATGGCACCACGGGTATCCCAGCACCAAGTCAAGTAAGTATGTGTTTTTATTTTATGATTATTGTGTTAGTACTAAGTGGTAAGAAAATTCCACAAAATAGAATACTCTAGAACTTTTAGTTTTAGGAGTGAAAATATAGAGATTGAGACTTTAGGATGCGTATTGCGAAAATAACTTTACTTCCTATACTCCATAAAACATTGTTTAATAAACATTGAATAATTATCTTGATTCATAAGACTCGTAATCAGATTAAATTAATTTAGCAAATATGAGGTTAAAGGGCGTGACGCGATAGATGTGGACGTGGTAGAGGCCGAGGTGCTAAGGCTAGATCTTCACATCGGGGCATGTTTAGAAAGGGAGGCGCGGCATCGCTTGATGGTTGAGACAGGATCTCATGATCGAAAGTGGGGTTGATGAGCTAACTCGGATAGTTAAGGAAGTATTGGAGGAGGTTAAAGGAATCGGTGAAGCACTTCGAGTTGAGTGTGTGGACTGTAAGAAGAAAAGAGATCGCGGTTCTTTTGGGTGTGATCTCGTTAAAGTAAAACTTGTTAAGGCACGTCCAAACTTTTCGGCTTGCGATTATTGCGAAGGCGTCATCCGAGAGAATCTTGGAGGAGGTCGGGAGCATGCTTGAGATGCGGGTCTAAGGAGCATAAGGCTCGGGATTGTTTCATCACCATCAAGTCGGGTATGTTATGGTTGGACGTGATGATTGAATGTAGAAAATTTTAGGAATAAGTGGTAGATAATCGCTTGCTTACGTGGTTAGGTGTTTGGTTGTGTGAAAGAGGATTCAAGATTATGTTAAAAGTACATTAGTGTTATTAAGATCAGAGTTGCTTGTGAAAGCATAGTGGTGTGATTTGAGTGTTGCATTTAGTAGTTGGTTGGAAATTTCAAGGACGAAATTTCTTTAAGGAGGGTAGAATTGTAACATCCCAAAATTGGGCCTAGTAGAATTGGACCTATTGGGCCCATTGGACCTTGAGCGTAGAAGCGTTTTAAAATTTATGGGAATTTGAGAACGGCATTATTTCAAGTTGGACTTATTAAGAAGGTGATTTTGGAAAGTTACGGGGTTCTAGGAAAAGTTCCAGGTTCAAAGTGGGCCATAGCAAAAATTTTATATTTTAGCACTTTAAGGAGATATAGTAAGTGACCTCAATGTTTAAGGAATTAAATGAGTAATGTGCTAGCATAAATGGAGCATATGGCAAATAGGTTATGGAATTAAGTGAAGAGTATGGAGAGAAGAGGTTCGAATCCCCTTGATGCAAATTTTGACTATTATTTTTGTATTTTTTTCCCTAAGTGTCGGCAAAGCTAGTAAATAAGGCAAGTTGGACTTTTTAATTTTGGCAAGCTGGCTAAGGATATTAGGAAAGGATGAAGGTAGGGAAAGAAATCAAAAGAAAAGGAAAGTATAGGGAACATGTTGGCCCAAAGAGAGGAAAATGTTTTGGAATGTTTTTGATGGCCAAAATGTTTGACCTTTTTGGTTTGGTGTACACGGTTTTGAGGGGGATAAAGGGGAGTGGCGAAAATCCTTTAGGCATTTGGTAAGTTTTAGTGCTTGAGAGGTTACTTTTCTTCTTAGCCTTTTGGTGATTTTTTATTTTTCCAATTCCTTTCCTCTTGGCCGAAACCTCCTAGCACATTTGTGCAATTTTCTTTCTCTTTTTTTGGTCGAAAAATTCATCTCTTGCATCACCTTCCCTTGATAGCCGAACCATCTAGCATCCATCCATCACCCATTCTTTTCTTTTAACCATTTATTCAATCTTTCCTCTTCTCTAAAATCGACATCACTTTAAGATCACATCTTCTTGTTTGATTTTCTTCCAAAGCCGAATCTAGTATCATTCCATCTCTTCACTACTTCTTTTCTTTTTGCCTTGGACAATCTCTTCCTGATCGAGTTGTGATCTTAGTGGGTGGCCGAATATCATTCTAGTCATAAGTCAAGTGGTGGAAATCGAATCCATTATCAATAAGGTAAGGAGTTCTTTATGGATTATTTGATATCGTTCATTATTCGATTGGTTGCTAAATGGATTAATAGTTTGGACTAATCGGTCACTATAGGAACCAAATCGCCCGATCACCTATCCCTCGTAATAAGAGACTTGGATTCTTGGTGCCGCGGAGAGTATCGTGTTACGAATTCCGAATAAGGTGTGTAATCCCATACCCTTCCGAATACCTGTTTGAAATGGTGTGTAATCTCATACCTCTCTGAAAGTTTACATGAAATGTTCTATGATTCGGTCAAAATACCGAAGTAAAAACCGGAAACCGGCATCCGTGACCACTCGGGCTTACGTATATTAGTAGTGGTAACCATATCTTGCAATGAAACAGTTTGGTCAGCAGCAGTGACGTGATTTTGAAAAATCACGAAAAATAGGATAAAGGGAATTAGAAAGTGAAAAAGATATCGGATTAAAGATTACTGTGTCTATTTTTAAATGAAAGAAATAGAGGAGGAAGAGGAATTTTATATTCTGTGATATCTAAATTTTTGTGAGACTGGTACTGATTGACTTCGTGGTTCCCTGTTCTGTCTTGGAAAAATCATTCAAAATTGTAAAAGGTGAATTAAGAGTTATAATTTATATGTATAGATTCCTTAGTGAGCTTATTTTCAGTAGAAAGAAGTGGGAGCAACATATAAAAACCGTACAGAGAGATATTTGAATTTTGGGTAAGAGAGGTCAGAACCGTTGGTCAGTGAAACAAGGGAATATTTAAAGAATAAACTGTATTAAACGGCTAAGCCAAAAATTCTGGAAAAACAGTAGTAAGAAGATATGTGAGTCTAGTTTTAAGGAAAATTTACGGATTTAAATTTTGAGTTTCCTAACTCGAGTTATAGTCAGTTTAGTCAGTATGACGCAGATGGACAGTTTCAATTTTTATGCCTCACATTAGTAGTTAAGTCTAGGTTGCCGAATTACCAAAATACCCTTGGAGGGTAAATTACCAAAATACCCCTAGGTTGCGAGATTACCGAATTACCCTTAGTGGGTAATATTACCGATTTTCCGAAATGCCCCTATGGGCCGAATTGATAGAATGCCTTAGTGGGCTGAACTACAAAGCTCAATAATGGGCCGATTCATCGTATTAAATTACTAGACTAATGGTTGTTATACATGTGGATATTTTATGTTGTTATGTGTATTGCATCATCACATTTTGCATGGGATGGGAAACTTGAATGAAGAGAAGTATAGACTGGTGGCATTGCCACAAATTCTGATATGGGCTATGTGCCAATTTATATATGGCTTTGTGCCATCGTGATTAAGGCTGTGTGCCGATTATATTACCGTATATGATTCTGGTGGCATTGCCACAAATTTTGATAATGGCTATGTGCCAATTTAAATATGGCTTTGTCCCATCGTGATTAAGGCTGTGTGCCGATTATATTACCGTATATGATTCTGGTGGCTTTGCCACAAATTCTGATAATGGCTATGTGCCAATTTAACTATGGTTTTGTGCCATCGTGATTAAGGCTGTGTGCCGATTATATTATCGTATATGATTCTGGTGGCTTTGCCAAAAATTCTGATAATGGCTATGTGCCAATTTAAATATGGCTTTGTGCCATCGTGATTAAGGTCATTGTGTCTGCCGATTATATTACCAGTATATGATACTCTAGTGGTTAAGCCACAAAATTATTATAAATGGCGACTTGTGCGCAAATTGGAGAGGCTGGTGGGGTGGGTTGAATTGATCCCCACCGGAAAAGACTGGTTGGTACGGGGAGAGACCGGTTGGATGGGTTGGGTTGCATACATTTGCTTCATATATATATGTTCTGTTATGATAGTGGGCTTGGCCCAAGATGTTGCTATATGGGTTCGAGGCCAGTGGATGACGGTAAGGGATTTCACTTTGAGTTCTTGTAACTCACCCCCTTTTCTTAACCCTTGTAGGTAATTCTCCGTAATGAGGACTTGGGCCCATGGATGACTCGGTGGAGGCCATACTTCAGAAATGGTGTTATTGAACTTTAAATTTCTATTTCGGTTTATTTTATTATTTTGCTATTTTGGTTTAAGTTGTAATAAGGCCTCTGGGATATGTTTTAAATTGCTTTATGTTTAGTCGTACTTATAATATTGCTTGAATTGTTTTAACGGGGATTTTCTAAAATCATAAATAATTGTTTTCCAAAATTGATTAATAAATTGATTTTATAACAAACTTTTACAAATATTTTTACTCGGAAATTTTCTCTCGAATTATCAACAATATTTTCAAAAGCCACGGTTTTAAAGCTCACTACCTCGATTTTCAACTCATCAAACGATCTCTCAAAAATACTTGTATTTTATATACGTTTCCGCAATGATTTCAAAATACTTCTGCAGCTCTTTTTCTAGACATCACATTTTTGTAAATTGTTCATTTCAAATATGCTTTCGCTACTAAAAAGGTTTTTAAAGATTATTACGTTTTCAAGTAGTTAACAATTGCTTAAGTGTTTTTGGTTTTAACAAAGAGGCTTTATTTCTCAAGCAAGTTTTTAATAATCGCAAAGATGGTTTTTACTTCCATGTGACACACCAGATTCGGGCCTAACTTCTAGGCCGGGTTTTGGGTGTTACCTGTCATGAGATTTAAGCCTCGTGAAATTATATTTAGTTGTACGGAAATTAAATGGTTCTAGAGAAGCCATTACTTAATACACTATGATTTTATACAGGCCATTATTTTTAATTTTATAGCATTGGAACTCGATAACCATCTCAAATCGAGCACTAGATATTGTTTCACATTGGCTAAATTGACACAAATATAATTATTCTAAACATTAAGATCATTTCAATAATGTGAAATTGGAATGTTATAGCATGGTGTGAAATTGAAAGAATCTCGATTCCTTGAAATTCGTTATCTAATTTAAATTCACATTGCCTTTAAGGAAAAAAAACCTTGACTTCTCGAAGTAATGAAAAGACACAAATAGTGCCAGGAAATATCCTCCAGGGGACATGCACTATAATTTGTAATAGTTCCTTACCTATCAACTCCTTTGTTTCATTTTCCATTTTCACTCCTTCGATACTAATCTGTTAGTTTTGACCTCTTTTTTTTTCCTAGAGGAGCGGAAATCTTGAAATAATTTTCAAAAGTGATGTAACACTTAAAAGTCTTAACTTGATTTTCTTATTCTTCTTTCTTTAGATTACTTTTTTTTATCAAAATCGAGAATAAAACTCCAAATATTTCGGCAATGTATGTCCCACATTCTCCCTATTAAAAAAGGTTCAATTTATATAAAAACTAAATCCTATGCATTATTTGGGCAATACCTACGAGAGTTATAGAAATGTAACATCATTTGTTATTTCCAATTTAACTCTCTAAGAGAACTTTTCATTTTCCAGGTTCCATTACTTATTCCACTAAAGGCATCCATTCATATTTCAGCAAAATTGGGTCGGAACGCTCACACCTAAAAAGTTAACGTAGAACGAAGAATACAATGACCGAATTGGAGTCCCACAAAAAAGACATACATCAGCTTAATTTCAGAACGGGAAATATTTTTGATGAATTAATTTTGAATTTCAATCATTTAGTTTCCATTTTCCATTTTACTAATATGATAAGTGTGATAAAAACTTTTAAACAACAACAAGGTTATAAGAATTTACGCTTCGCATAATTATTTGTACATTGTAGCACATACATATCACTGGTAAAGAAATCTGGTATAGCTCATTCAATTTTGAGATACACGTGAATTTTTAACCATCAACATAGCAAGTGCATACAGAACTTCAAAATATTAGAAAAATAGGACGACACACATAACGAATATGTGTGCCTGTAATGCAAGTGTACTATATCTCACACTGCTTTTTCCATATGTTATTATCGTCCTGGGGTTTGGTTTGGAGTGGACGTAATAGTTCAATCCTCGTTTCAACGCAGAAACCCATGTACGGCATAATCATCTTTATTGAACCTTATTTTCGTGATTCGTTTAATGCCATTTAAGAATTATAAAGGGAAGTATAAATGTGTGTCTTTGAATTAATATTTAGATTTGTAGTAATTAAAATTAATGCTAATTAAACTGAAGTATTTAATGTTTTGTTTTATTGTAACGTATTCTAGTCCAATGTGGTTATGACACTTCCTATAAATCCCAGTTTTTTTCCCTGTGAATCTTGTTCGAAATTAATTTTACAAACCAAATTTAACTACTAACATCAGATTCGCGCAGTATGGCAAGCCTTAATGTTTATTCCGTCCTAATGGTTTTATTCTTAACTTATGGGGGCGAATGACTACGAAGGAGAAACGACAGATTATTAAGGAAAATAATTGTGAAACTAAAATGGGTTTGCCATGTGTTCTAGAAGCTTTCACGGCTATTTTCGAGGCAGGAGTATTTCTAACAAGTGTTGCGGTGAACTTGTTGTGTTGGGAAAAGTTTGCCACTCAGCATTAGTAAAGAGGACTATTGAAAATCCTCTATTCAAAGACCTAAACCCAGTGACAATTATAGCGAAGAGCATTCAGACATTGAATAATTGCCTTGGATTGATCGATTCACCATCTCAATGCTTAAGGATATAGATTGCTTAAGCTAACAAATGGTTACAAGGCGTACAGGCCCAAAATTGTTTTTGTCTTTATTTTTATATTGTTCCGAATGCTTCCTTAAAATGTGTCATGAGATTTAATCCTAGTGAAATTATATTTAGTTGTACGGAAATTAAATGGTTCTAGAGAAGCCATTACTTAATACACTATGATTTTATAAAGGCCATTATTTTTAATTTTATAGCATTGGAACTCGATAACCATCTCAAATCGAGCACTAGATATTGTTTCACATTGGCTAAATTGACACAAATATAATTATTCTAAACATTAAGATCATTTCAACAATGTGAAATTGGAATGTTCTTGCGTGGTGTGAAATTGAAAGAATCTCGATCCCTTGAAAGTCTTTATCCAATTTAAATTCACATTGCCTTTAAGGAAAAAAAACCTTGACTTCTCGAAGTTATGAAAAGACACATATAGTGCCAGGAAATATCCTCCAGGGGACATGCACTATAATTTGTAATAGTTCCTTACCTATCAACTCCTTTGTTTCATTTTCCATTTTCACTCCTTCGATACTAATATGTTAGTTTTGACCTCTTTCTTTTTCCTAGAGGAGCGGAAATCTTGAAATAATTTTTAAAAGTGATGTAACACTTAAAAGTCTTAACCTGATTTTCTTATTCTTCTTTCTTTAGATTACTTTTTTTTATCAAGATCGAGAATAAAACTCCAAATATTTCGGCAACGTACGTCCCACATTCTCCCTATTAAAAAAGGTTCAATTTATATAAAAACTAAATCCTATGCATTATTTGGGCAATACCTACGAGAGTTATAGAAATGTAACATCATTTGTTATTTCCAATTTAACTCTCTAAGAGAACTTTTCATTTTCCAAGTTCCATTACTTATTCCACTAAAGGCGTCCATTCATATTTCAGTAAAATTGGGTCGGAACGCTTACACCTAAAAAGTTAACGTAGAACTAAGAATATAATGACCGAAATGGAGTCCCACGATAGAGACATACATCAGCTTAATTTCAGAACGGGAAATATTTTTGATGAATTAATTTTGAATTTCAATCATTTAGTTGCCATTTTCCATTTTACTAATATGATAAGTGTGATAAAAACTTTTTAACAACAACAAGGTTATAAGAATTTACGCTTCGCATAATTATTTGTACATTGTAGCTGTTAGAATTAAGTGACCCGAATCCTTATTTAAATAAAATACAATGGTAAAATAAAATAAAAGAAGAATCCCTATAGAGCTACACTTTTTTTATTTTATTTTAAATAGGGTTTTTAAAACCTTATTAAACTCCATCTATTTGATATTGATTAGAATAAGGTGTTTCAATCTTACTACACTCCTATTAGAATATGGCTTTACAAGCCTATAAATAGACATAGTTTATTCCTCTTGTAATTGATTCGAATTCGACATAGTGAATTTTCTTCTCCTCTGCCCGTGGTTTTTTCCCGAAAGGGTTTCCACGTAAAATCTGTGTGTTCTTTATTTTTATTTCTCTTTTCTTTGCGATATATTTGTCATTACCGACGTTATATTTTTTCACAAATTGGTATCCGAGCTTCTGAGTTTTTCATCTCGATCACGATAATGGCGTCCTTGAAGTATGAAATTCCGCTGTTGGATCGCAACACCAGATTCGTGTTGTGGCAGATAAAGATGCATGTAGTTCTTGCACATATAGATTTAGAGGAAGCCCTGCTAGGGGTAGATAAGATGCCTTTGACATTGACGGAGGAAGAGAAGAAGCGCAAGGATCGAAAGGCGTTAACACAGTTACATCTGCATTTGTCTAACGAAATTTTGCAAGATGTGATGAAGGAGAATACCGCCGTGGCATTGTGGAAGAGGCTAGAACAAATATGTATGTCGAAAACTCTAACCAGCAAGTTGCATATGAAGCAACGTCTTTATGCTCATCGTTTGGAGGAAGGTGCGTCTGTGCACGAACACTTGACAGTGTTTAAAGAAATTCTCTCAAACTTGGAGGCCATGGAGGTTCAGTATGATAAGATAGATCTAGGGTTGATTTTACTTTGTTCTTTGCCCCCGTCTTATTCAACCTTCAGAGACACGATTTTATATAGCCGCGAGTCTCTCACAGTTGATGAGGTTTATGATTCTTTGACCTCGTATGATAAGATGAAGCATCTTGTGGTTAAAACCAACTCTCAGAGAGAGGGTCTCATTGTTCGTGGGAGACAAGATCGGAATGCTAATAATGATCGTGGAAGGACACAGGAACGAAATCCTCGTGGTAAATCTAAGGGTAGATCAAAGTCTTCAAACAGAGGTAAAACTTGTAACTTCTGTAAGAAGAAAGGGCACATTAAATCTGAGTGCTATAAGCTACAAAATAAGATCAAAAGGGAGGCTACGAATCAAAAGGGAAAACAACCAGAAATTTTCGGTGAAGCTGATGTTGTAGAAGACTACAGTGATGGTGAACTTCTAGTTGCTTCTGTCAATAATTCTAAAGTGAGCGAGGAGTGGATACTTGATCCAGGCTGCACCTTCCACATGAGTCCCAATCGGGATTGGTTTACAAATTACGAAATAGTGTCTGAGGGTGTTGTTTTGATGGGAAGTAATGCTTCGTGTAAAATAGCAGGTTTAACACCCCATACCCGAGTCCGAGGCTCAGACCGTATACAAGACATTACCATGCTTGAACTTACTTAATCATGACATTACGGGCTATAAAATTTTGTTTCGAAATTAAAACTTCTCATTCTTAAACTAAGATCACATTCATACTCAATTCAATTACTCAAATTACTACATCTTTCATTGATATCAAAAAGCATACATACTTAGTCGATTTGGCCAATTTCTCTAGCCATATACAAAAAGAATAATGAACAAGATAGCCTATATTATGGCTCTTCTTAAAACATATACTCAAAATGAAGTGCCTCCTATACATGCCATACTTAATAAAACAACTTTGCTATACCAAAATGGCGATTGATAGTGTGCTACGAGCTCTGACTTCAACGATCCACAAGTTAGCTTGGCGGGACTACATAGAAAGAAAGAATCAAAGGCGTAAGCATTTAGCTTAGTAAGTTTGCATATAATGTACATTCTTGCTTGATATAAACCATTTAACATAAATAATGGTATCATAGATTTCAGCTATAAAGCTTACTTACTCATACTTGATTCATAGGGGATCCGGAGTACTTTGTCAATGCCCCAAGACGTAGCATACTTCCTCATTGTTAATTTAAACATAGAAAGACTACAACATGCCCTATCTTCGATCAAAATTTGAGCCGCCCTTTTCGGGTTTTCGGCTCAAAACCCCCTTGGTCTCAAAGCGCCCTTTGCGGGTTTTCGCCTTGGCCTCTTTTTCTTTTTTTTTGAACTCAAGGCGCCCTTTGTGGGTTTTCACCTTGGCCTTTCCCCTTTCAGGTAAAATACTTATTGATTGATCCTGAATTCACCAAATTGGGCAAGTCTTTGGCATCCATCTCGGTCAATATCAATGCTCCTCCAGAACAGGCCTTCTTTACAATATAAGGTCCTTCCCAGTTTGGCATCTACTTTTCTCTGAAATCCTTTTGTAAAAGAAGGATCAGGTTCCCCTTGTGGAATTCTCTAGGATGAACCTCTTTGTCGTAAGCTCACATCATCTGACCGTGATGGATACCTTTTAACTTTTCTTCGATTAGGTTTAATTGGCAATAATGCTTCCATTCCATAAACCAATGGGTAAGATGCTGCCCCGGCAAAAATCCTGACCAACGTTCGATAACCATAGAAGATAAATAGTAACTCTTTATGCCAATCTTTACAAGTCTCGGTCATTTTTTCTACAATCCTTGTTTTGTTTTTTTGTTTTTTTGTTTTTTTTGGCTGCCTTTGTTGCTCTATAATATGGCGTCTGATCTTTGAACAGACTACAAACTTTTGACTTTGTCCCTTTTGGCATTCTTTTTCGGCGCCTGATCTTTTTTTTTTTTTGAAATTAATGACTTCGACCTTGTAACATTGGCATATGAAGCTACTTCCACCCTCTTAGTGAAGTAAACGACGACCACGACGATGAATTGATATTGGCTTAAGGCTTTTGATGAGATTGGCCCCATCACATCTATGCCCCACACATGGAAAATTTGTGAAGAACTGGAGAAGGCACATGAATCTTGTCTCCTTAAGTACGGCATAACTGATACCATCCCCTTCTATGTAGACCAATAGCACCCGATCCTCATGTTTAGCTCGCATCTTATCAGCCCAGACATGTCCTGATATGTTCGTGCGAAAACATCTTTGAATTCTTGAAAATAACTCAATAATGTCTCGCCTTAGTTTTGTAATGAGTTAGGCTACAATCTTTGCCTCTTTTCTAGGCTCATAATATCCAATGACCCTTTGTAGAGTATGTGTAACACCCCAAACCCGGCCTAGAAGTTAGGCCCGAATCTAGTGTGTCACATGGAAATAAAAAAAAACCATCTTTGCGATTATTAAAAACTTGCTTAAGAAATATAGCCTCTTTGTTAAAACCAAAAACACTTAAGCAATTGTTAACTACTTGAAAACGTAATAATCTTTTAAAAAAAAACCTTTTTAGTAGCGAAAGCATATTTGAAATGTACAAAATAAAAATGTGATGTTTAGAAATAGAGTTGCAGAAGCATTTTGAAATCGTTGCGGAAACATAGATAAAATACAAGTATTTTTTGAAAGGTTGATTGATGAGTCAACAATCAAGGTAGTGAACTTTAAACCGTGTCTTTTGAAAATATCGTTTGAAAGTTCGAGTGAAAACTTCCGTGTTAAAATATTTATAAAAGTTTATTATGAAATACATTTGTTAATCGATTTTGGAAAACCTTTATTTAAGTTTTTAGAAAATTCTCATTTTAAACAATTTAAGCAAAATAATAAGTATAACAACCATAAAGCAAATATTAAAATACTCCAGAGGCCTTATTACAACATAAAACAAACCCAAAATAGTAAAGTGAACGGAAATAGAAATTTAAAGTTCAAAATAAAACACCATTTCAAGTATGGCCTCCACCGAGTCATCCATGGCCCCAAGTCCTCAAATCACGGAGCATTACCTACAAGGGTTAAGAAAAAGGGGGTGAGTTACAAGAACTCAGTGTATAATCCCCTTACCGTCATCCACTGGGCCTGAACCAATTTAGCAATATCTTGGGCTTAAGCCCATTTAACGTACACTTGGACCGAAGCCCATTTACAAAACAATCTTAAAATGAAGCAAATGTATGAATGTATGCAAACCCAAACCATCCTAATAATCCATCCGCTACACACCACCCGTACCATCCATCACACCTGTGGGGATCTTTTGTCAACCCACCCCGCCAACACACCAATCGCTGGCATTTAGCCATTTATATCAAATTCGAATTGTGGACAAGCCACCAGAATAACAGAATATACGTGGCTTAGGCACCAGACAAAATGTGTCGAGTCACGAGAGAATATGTGGCGAGCCACCAAATTTCACTTCCCGATCATCAATATCCCAATCCCATGCAACTTATGTAAATGCAACATACATCGTAAATCATAATGTTTACATTATAACCACGATAATTAATAACTCAGAGATTTATTACAAACAATTTGGCCCATTAACACTTTCCAAAATCGGCCCATTAGGGCATTATATCAAATCGGCCCATTAAGCCATATATCATATCGGCCCATTTAGCAATATATCAGATCAGCCCATTAAGCAATATATCAAATCGGCCCATTATGGCTATATATCAAATCGGCCCGTTAAGGCAATATATCAAATCGGCCCGTTAAGGCAATATAACAAATCAGCCCATTAAGGCAATATAACAATTCGGCCCATTAAGGCAATATAACAAATCGGCCCGTTAAGGCAATATATCAAATCGGCCCGTTAAGGCAATATAAAAAATCAGCCCGTTAAGGCAGTATAACAAATCGGGTCGTTAAGGCAATATATCAAATTGGCCCGTTAAGGCAATATAACAAATCGGCCCATTAAGGCAGTATAACAAATCAGCCCGTTAACAATACATCAGATCGGCCCATTAGGGGCATTTTCGTAGTTCGGTAATCTTACCCACTAAGGGTAATTTGGTAATCTCGCAATCCATGGATATTTCGGTAATTTACCCTCTAAGGATATTATGGTAATTCCGCAACCTAGACTTAACTACTAATGTGGGGCATAAAAATCGAAACTGTCCATCTGCGCCGTACTGACTAAATTGACTATAACTTGAGTTAGGAATCTCAAAATCTAAATTCGTAAATTTTCCTTAAAACTAAACTAATATATCTTCTTACTAATATTTTTCCAAAATTTTTGGATTAACCAATTAGTACAGTTTATTCCTTAAATTTTCCCTTGTTTCACTGTCCAATGATTTTGACCTCTCTTAACCAACATTCAAATATCTCACTGTACAGTTTTCATATGTTGCTCCCACTTGTTTCTATTGAAAATAGGCTCACTAGGGAATCTATACATATAAATTATAACTCATAATTCCCTTTGTACAATTTTAAACAATTTTTCCAAGACAGAATAGAGAACCGCAAAGTCTATCAGAACCAGTCTCACTAAAAGTAAGATATCACAGAATATACAATTCCTCTTCCTCCTTTGTTTCTTTCATATAAAAATAGATACAGTAAGCTTTATTTCGATATCGTATTCGCTTTCTCCCTTTATCCTATTTTTCGTGATTTTTTCAAAATCACATCACTGCTGCTGACCAAACTGTTTTATTGCAAAAATATGGTTACCACTACGAATATACGCACGCCCGAGTGGTCACGGATGTCGGTTTCCAGTTTTCTTCAGTATTTCGACCGAATCATAGAACATATGATACAACATTCAGAGAGGTATGAGATTACACACCATTTCAAACATGTATTCGGAAGGGTACAAAATTACACACCTTGATTACGAGTTGTGCTTTCTACCGATTTCAACACCTATAATGATAGTTGATAGAAGGTTAGTCTCAACTTTGATAATCGTAACTAGAAACACTTTATTAGGCTAACTCCACTTACCACGAATGTGATCTCCCTCAGTGCACTAAGAATCGATCCTATCCTTGACTACTGAAATCCCATCCTAACAATATTTGGTGAGCGAAAGAGTTGTTAGCAATTATACCACCTTTGGCCAAAACAAATCTCACAACAACGTTCTTACCCCACTTGCTTGACGAGTCGACGATAATGATTTGGTTAATAAAAATCACTTGTGCTCCTTTACCTTGAAGATTTTTAGGACCGATTCCCAACGATTATACGATGACTTCGGAAGAATCAAGGTTTCGACCTTCCACTATATCACTGCGAAGAAGAAAAAGATCTTGTTTGAGAGAGAAAAAAAAAGGTGATGGTCTCGGTCAAAATGACCATCCCAAACCAAAACATAGATTCGGTATTAAGAGAAAAAAATAAGAAAAGTTGAGATGAACACTTACCGATTAATCAAGGATTGAGTGTAAATACCAATGAGAAGAAAAGATAGAAAAGAGATGAAGGTTCGGTTATAGAAGAAAATTAATATTGATATTCGGCTATGGAGGATAATCAAACAAGAAAATGTGATTTTATGGTGGTGTCGATTTAGAGAAGAGAAAAGATTAGAGGAATGGTTAAAAGAAAGGGATGGAAGGTTGGATGGATGCTAGGTGATTCGGCTATCAAAGGGAGATGAACATGTTGCACAAATGTGCTAAGAGGTTTCGGCAAAAAAGAAAGAAAGAAGAAAAACTAAAACTCACAAAGAGTAGCAATTTGGAGAAAATGACACTATTGAAGCCAAAGGTATTTTTGACCAAAACAAACACTATAGTTTTACCAAAACACCAAGTAAAATTCGGCTACCTCCCTTTTACCACAAAACCGTCCACATTCATGACCATAATGGTCAAAAATTGGCCAACCACACTTTCCATAACACTTCCCTTGAAAAAGGCCACATGTTCCCCTTACTTTCCCCTTTCTCTTGATTTCTTTCCTCACCTTTATCCTTTCTTATTTTCCTTAGCCATCTTGCCAAAAATAAAAAGTCCACCTTGCCTTATTTACATGCTTGGCTGACACTTAGGGAAAGAATACAAAAATAATAGTCAAAATTTGCACACAATGGGATTTGAACCTCTTCCCTCAAGGTACTTCATGTGGTGCCATAACCTTCTTACCAATTGTTCAATTATGCTAGCAAATTTAATACTTATTTTCATAAGTATTGACACCACTTACTATTTCTCCTAAATAGGTTTAAACACCAAATTTTTACCAGGGCCCAATTTAACCCCGAGCCTTCATAGAACCCCGTAACTTTCCAAAATCACCTTCCTAATAAGTCCAACTTAAAATAATGTCGTTCTCAAATTCCCATAAATTTTAAAACGCTTCTACGCTCAAGGTCCAATGGGCCCAATAGGTCCAATTCTACTAGGCCCAATTTTGGGATGTTACAATTCTACCCTTCTTAAAGAAATTTCGTCCTCGAAATTTCCAACCAACTACTAAACGCACCGTTCAAATCACACCACTATGCTTTCGCTGCGCACTCTGATCTTAATAACACTAATGTACTTTTTAACTTACTCTTGAATCCTCTTTCACACAAATCCAAACATATAACCACCTAAGTAAGCCGTTATCGACCACTTATACCTAAAATTTTATACATTCAATCATCACGTCCAACCAATACATACCTGACTTGATGGTGATGAAATAATTCTGAGCCTTATTCTCCTTAGACCCGCATCTCAAGCATGCTCGACCTCCTCCAAGCATTCTCGGATGGCGTTTATACGCAATAATCGCAAGCCGGAAAGTTTGGACGTGCCTTAACACGCTTTACGGAATGAGACTGCGACCCAAAAAAACCGCAATCTCTTTTCTTCTTACAGTCCACACACTCAACTCGAAGTGCTTCACTGATTCCTTTAACCTCCTCAAATACTTTTTTAACATCCTTAAATCGGGGTCTTTGCATTTATGTGTGTTTGCATGTGATGGTATGGTTGTTGAGCTAGTTTAGGGTGTTTTGGGGTTCAGGCATGAGCCAGGGGTAGGCCTGAGCCATAGAAAAAAATTTCGTTTTGGGCTTCTAAGAAGGGGGGAGCTGGGTGAGTTAGGTGTTAAGGGAAATTATTGGAGTGTTTTGACACAGGTATCCCAGTGGTAAAGTGGCAAAGGAGGCGCCACTTAAGCACAAGGAGAGTGACGCCACATGCAAGTGGGAGAGCTTTGGTTCATTTGTGAAGATCCCTTCTGCATATTCTTTTTGGCGCTTGGACACTGGAGGAGATGAGTTCAAGATGGACTCTGATGGATAGATGTTGAAAGAGTCAACAGATTCAAATGGGTGGAGAAGAGAAATTGTAGGAGTTTGACTCATTCAAATCGGTTTGAATAAGTGGCCAGGAGAAAATTTAGGAGATGGACATGGGAGCTAGAGTTGGCCGAATTCTAAACTCTGCATAGGGAAGGGGGAATCGGTTTTGTGTTTGCAGGGAGTGAGTGTGCCAAATTTGGTTAAGGTGCAAGTGGTTTCGGTTCTTTTTTTTGCTTCGGTAGGTAGAGTTGTGCTTAGAACTCTCTCTCAAAAACCCCTCTATTTTCTTCTTTGCCGAAAGTTGTCTAGGCAATTTTGGTTCTTCTTCTTTTTCCATCTTAGCTGAAACATTAAAAGACCATTAGGGTCACTTTGGTGCATTCTTTCCTTATCATCTTCAAAAGCCGAAAACACCATATCTATCTCCTTTTCACTTTTGTTTTCATCTTTCTTCTTGAAACCCTTTGTAGCCGAATCTTTCCAAAGCCATATCACTCTTCTTTTTCTTCCTTTATTTGTGTAAGCAAGAGCCGAAACCATTACCCTCATTCTCTTTCGGTTTCTTTCTCTTCTTTTGGAACCATAGGCGAAACCTCTTGGATCCCAAGAGCATTCTATGTGCTTCTCTTTCCCAAAGAATCTACTTTAGCCGAATCTCAACCCACATCTTGCGGATCGTTCTTATTTGGTGGCATAACTTGTTGATCGGATATCTGTTCAATCGTGGTAAGTGTCTCCCTCTAGTTTTAAATCTTCTTTTCTTCTTGCTGATGCCGAAGGCATTAATCCTATATTGTTGGTTCTTGGCCGATTGAAGGGGGGCTCGTCTTCGCGTTGCTTCGGCTTTTGCTTGGTGATGGTAAGGTGTTGAGGTAAGGGGGCAGTCATTTTCTCACGTTATCTCTTTCGGGATTTCATGACCAAAGCCGAATGGCTATTTGTTTAATAGTGATGTGTTTGGTCGAATATAGGAAGGGGGTGACGCATAAGTTTGGATTCTCGAGACTTTCTCGGTTCATAGTTTGGATCTTGATCTTGAGATCTGTCGATCTAGGTAAGGGATCTGTTCCTTCGGGTTAAATCTCCATTTTTAGTTATTCTCTGTGTTAATCTGATTTAGTGACCAAAGGTATTATGGACCCTAATGCCGGCCAAGCGGTAGGTGGGGTTAGATCGAGACCTGACCCCTAAGTTCAAAAGGAGGCGGTGTCATTTGTTCGCGATTGGCCGCCGGGGTGTGGGTCGAGCATCACGAGCAAAGCGATGAGCGGATAAGCGGTAGTGTCGATTAACGACAGTACCAATGTAGAGAGCGTCGTATTACGGGTAATCAGGTGTGTAACTCTTACACACTTCATTAGGTTAATATGTTTATCATGTATATTGTCAAAAGCGGAATAACCGTTGAAATGGGTATGTTACCCTTGTGGGTAAGCGAGGACTCGGGTAAGTCCACTTGATTGGCTAATGTTAAATGCCTATGTAAATCTCTATATGCCATGCCATGTGATTTTTGTATGTTAAGCATGATTTTTATGCCATTAAAAGCATGTTCATAAAAATGGGTATGATGAGAGGAGGAGGGGAAGGCATGATTCTAGATTGTCACTAGTGGTTTTGACCACACATTGAGGTTGGCCCGCTTTCTATATTATTGTGACTAAGTCTCGGTGGTTTTGACCACCGGTGGTTTGGCACCACATATATTTATCTTTGTGACTCGTCCCGGTGGTTTGGTACCACAGTGGGTTGGCCCCACATGATGATATCACGGATTGTCACGGTGGTTGTGACCACAATGTGGGTTAGCCCACACACATTATTTGTGACTACGGTCACGAGTGGTTTTGACCATATATTTATATTATTTGTGACTACAGTTGCAGTGGTTTTGACCACGGTGGTTTGGTACCACACAGGGTAGATTCGGGAGTTTGGATGGTTAGGTTTTGGGGTTGTATGACATACATGTTGGCTTATGAAGCGTGTAGAGGCATTAACATTTTTGGGTTGGGGAAGTATACACTGGGTCTCGGTGACTCACCCCTTCCTTTACATTTTGCAGATGATTCGTAGATCGCGAATGCGGAGCCGGGGCGGACTCGAGGTGGCCATGTGCATTCTCTTTCGGGTTTTGTTTTAAATTACTATTTTTGTTTACTTTACTTTAAATTTGGTTTTCGGGTTGTAATAAGGCCACTAACTTTCATTTTGGGGTTTATTTATCTGCTTTATTTCTCAGGAAAATTTGTATAAGTTAAACGAAATGGCATGCCTAAATAACCTATAAAAAGAATGTTTTCCAAACTTTCACAACTCGTCGGGTTTTTCTAAAACTTTACCATCGGGTAACGGCAAACAAGTAGTAACAACAAGTTAACTAAGTTTTTCTTTAAGACCAAATTTGGACGGTTTTAGAGATATTACTTAAACTAAATCGGCTTTTCATGAAAATCAAAGGTTTTCTTAAAATAAGAGACGGCAACTTGTTTTCAATAACGATTCTTTACAAAGTTAAAACAACCTCCTGTCTTCTTTAAAAATGTTTTTCCCTGTGACATGCTGGATTCGGTCGTAGCGTGTTGACCGAGTTTGGGGTGTTACAATTTTGGTATCAGAGCTAGGTTTAAAAGCTTGGCTGTGGGCCTGAGGCCTAAAATATTTTCAATAATGGGTTACGAAATGATTTTGATGAAAAATGCTTGATTTGGGAAAGCATGCACCAGGAGTCTCCAGACCGATCTGCCGCGGTAAGTACCCCTAAGCTGCTTTGTTTATATGATTGTGATGATTGTGATATATTTGGTAGTAATAGGAAATTACTTTAGAGATGAAACTTGTAGGATTGTGTGAACTTACGAGAGCGATCCCTATAATAAAAGCTATTCATAAAAGCGTCTTTGTAATATGATGGAGCAGATCTAATGCATAAAATTCTCAAATCAGTTAATTCGTGAATGGTAGTCATGAGCACCCGGGGCGTGGGCATATACGGCGTGGTCGTGGTAGAGGTAGGATATTTGTGGCCGGTGAGGGTGCGGTCATGGGTCGGTCGAGAATGAGGTACCACCGCCGGTGTGGGCGCGAGTTTCGGGATCGGAGCAGTGGTGACGACGTGATGTCGCGGCGTCTTTGCGCAGTTCTAGAGAGTCGTGGGTGTAGGCGTTGGGCAGGAGCTCAAAAATGCGTGTCCGAACGACTCAGGCGAATTGAGCGAGAGGTATTCGGGGTGTATCGGTGTGGCTCCCAATATAGGTGAGTATTGGTGGAGGCGACGGAGCGTATAATGGATGATTTAGATTTGTCGGATGAGGAGAAGCTGAAGGGGATAGTGTCTCTTCTCGGGATGAGTCTTATCAGTGGTGGCTCACGGTCGGGGATGGAGCAATGGCCGAGCGATATCACACAGGATTTCTTTAAAGCGACTTATCGGAGGAAATACGTTGGGGCGATTACATTGATGCAGCGCAAGGAGTTCTTGAATTTGGTCGAGGGAATAAGTCGATGTCGGAGTATGAGGCGGAGTTTCTTTGGTTAAGTCGTTATGCTCTGGGTATCGTGGCTACAAAACACGAGTGCTGTGTTAGATTTGTGGATGGGTTGAGAGATGAGCTGCGAATGTTGATTGCTCCACAGCAGGAGAGAGAATTTGCGATCTTGGTAGAGAAGGCCAAGATTGCTTGAGGAGGTGAAAGCTTGATCGGTGAGGCGGAACCGAGGATAGGAATTGGACTAAGAGGAATTGCAGGTCATCGAGGTCTAACGGGAATCCACAAAAAAGGGCTAGATATGGTGGGCGAATCAAGTTGCAAGGCTCTTTGCTACTACTCGATGGGCGCCACGGTGTGCTCGGTGTGGGAAATCTCATTCGGGAGAGTGTTGGACCCGAGAAAGCAGGGTGCTTCGAGTGTGAGTCAATGGGGCGCCGTAAGGGGCTTATCACGGTGGTGACCGAGGATCGATCGAGGTCAAGGGCGTACCACGATTCGGGAGGATGATACGCAACCACAAAGGGTCGCGGTTCGACTAGGGGAGGTAATGGTTACGGGGCGAGGCGCGGAATACAGGGCAGGAGTCTTTGGGAGCACTGAGGCAAGACACTGGGTTGGTCTATGCAATGTGGCGTCGAGAGGAGAGCGACGCATGCCGGACGTTATAATCGATGCGCTCTTAATTTTTGGACTACCTTATCTTTGCTTTGATAGATGTTGGTTCGACGCACTCTTATGTTGCCGTAGTATAGTGGGAACTATGAATTTAGCCTTTGAGATTTCTTCTAAGGAGATGGCGATAATTAGCCCTCTAGGTCACTCTATAGAAGTAAACAAAGCTGTATAGGGATGTACCCCTAGAACTTGAGGGGTAGTGTTTTTGGCGATTTGATGGAGCGCCATTCGGGAGTTCGATTTGATCCTTGGGATGGGTGGCTAGTGAGGTACCAAGCAAGTTTGGATCTTGTGACTAAGCGCATGGTATTAAGAAGCTGTTGAGGGGCGAAGAGGTGGTGATGATAGGTAATAGAAGGGATTATCTATCCAACGTAGTATCTCTGCTCTGAAGGTCGAGAAAATGGTGAGGAAGGGTTGTGAGGCGTTCATGGTTCATGTTTGTGCATTGGAGGCCAAGAAATCAAGCTGTGAGGGAATGTCCGAGCGGTGAATGAATTTACCGATGTATTCCCGGGAGAACTTTGGGTGCGCCTGCGGACCGTGAAGTTGAGTTTGGTATAGATCATTACCGGAACCCGCGCCGGTGTCTATTGCTCCATATAGGATGGCGCCAGAAGGAGTTGGTGGGCGAAAGCACGCATTTAGGAATTGTTGGACCGGGGTTTCATCCGGCCGAGTGTATCACCTTAGGGAGCGCTTTGTGCTTTTTGTTAAGAAGAAAGATGGTACAATGCGGATGTGTATAGATTACCGAAGCGGTGAATAAGTTGACAATCAAGAACAAGTACCGATTTGCAGAGGATAGGCGATCCATTCGATCAACTTAAGGGTACATCGGTCTTCTCTAAGATTGATTTAAGGTCGGGGTATCATCGGCTTAAGGTAAAGGAGTCTGATATCCATAAGACGATGTTTCGCACTCGATACGGGCACTATGAGTTCTTGGTAATGCCGTTCGGGTTGACCAATGCGCCGGTAGCGTTCATGGACATGATGAATCGAGTGTTTCAGCCGTACTTAGACCGGTTCGTCGTAGTGTTTATAGACGACATATTGGTGTACTCGAAATTTGAGGAAGAGCATGGCACGCATCTACGTGTGGTTTTGTAGATTCTGAGGGTGAAGCAACTATTCGCAAAGTTTAGTAAGTGCGAGTTCTGGCTGAAGGAAGTAACCTTCTTGGGGCATGTGGTGTCAGTTGAGGGGATTAGAGTGGACCCTCGGAAGATAGAAGCAGTTTTGGACTGGAAACCACCTAAGTCTGTGGCAGAGATTCAGAGTTTTCTTGGTTTGGCAGGATATTACAGAAGATTTATGGAAGGGTTTTCCTTGATTGCGCACGCAGATTGACCAAGGCTGCTTGAGAAAAGGGGTTCCATTTGTGTGGTCGGATAAGCAACAAGGAAGTTTTGACAAGTTAAAAGGATTTTGTGAAGCTCGGTTTGATTCGGCTGAAGCGGGAAAGAGTTTATGGTGTATTGTGATCGTTGCATACCGGATTAGGATGTGTCTTGATGCAAGAGGGGAAAGTAGTGGCATATCGTCTCGGCGTTGAGACCCCACGAAGCGAACTACCCGACACATGATGCAGAGTTAGGCTGCGAGTGGTTTTGCCCTAAAAATTTGGAGGCATTACTTGTATGGGGAGAAGTCTATAGTCTACACGGATCACAAGAGTTTGAAGTACCTCTTGACTCGAAGGAATTGAATTTGAGGCGGCGGAGGTGGATCGAGTTGTTGAAGAACTACATTTGCTCGATTGAATACCATCCGGGTAAGGCTAACGTAGTGGGCGTGGCGCGTTGAGCCGCAAGGTGGTAGTGGACACGAGAGCAATGTTTGCCCACCTTGCTTTGTATGGCGACGGGAGTCTGTTAGCGGAATTGCGGTGAAGCCGACTTGGGTGAATCTGGTTAAGGAGAAACAGCTAGTGGATAAAGTCGTAAGTGCTCGATGTTTACAAGTGCAGAATGGTGGAATAGAGGGTTATAGCTTGAGCAGCGATGGAGTGTTGTGTTTTCAAGGGAAAGTTTGTATGCCGAATGACGTTGAGTTAAGGCAGAGGATTCTTCAGGAAGCTCATAGCAGTTCATACGCTATGCAACCTGGAGGTAGCAAGATGTACCGAGATTTGTGGGAACAGATTACGGTGGCGGTGCGAAGTGGGAAGTAACCAAATTTGTAAGTAAGTGTGCGGCGTGTAAATAAGTCAAAGTGAACATCGATTACCATCGAGTGCATTGCGGTAGGTAAAGATTTCGCAATGGAAATGGGAAAGGATTACAATGGATTTTGTCGATGGGCTACCCCTTACGCCCGAGAAGAAAGACTCGATGCAGGTGATTGTTGATCATCGACAAAATCAGCTCATTTTATACGGTTGGGTTGATTACTCACTCTAAAAGTTGGCTAAGTTGTATGTAGCGGAAATAGTGAGGCGCATGGAGTGCGGTGTCGATTATCTCGAGATAGGGATCGATTCACGTCAAGGTTTTGAAAGCGTTGCATCGGGCGTTAGGTACAAGGTTGGACTTGAAGACGGCATTTCATCTGCGATCGAGATGGGCAATCATAAAGGGTGATTCAGATCTTGGAAGATATGTTAAGGGTTGTGTTTTGGATTTATTGGTAGTTGGGAGGAATATTTACCGTTGGCGAGTTCGCGTACAACAATAGTTATCGGAGTGTCGGATGGCACCGTATGAAGCATTATATGGGCCGAAAGTGTCGTACCCCTACGTGTTGGGCAGAGAGTTGGGTGAGCGTCGGATGTTGGGTCGAGTTGGTTGCTAAAGCAGAGGATAAGGTTAAGGTGATTCGAGCTCATCGAAGGAAGCTTGGACGGTAGAAGTCCTATGCCGATCTCAAGCGAAGGGATATAGAGTTTGCGCGTGGGTGTGAGGGTCTTTACGAAAGTGTCGCCATGGAAGAAGGTCTTTGAGGTTTGGTCGGAAGGGCAAAAGTGAGCCCTAGGTTTATCGGGCCTTATATGGTGTTGAAGCGGGTAGGACCAGTAGCTTATCAGCTCGAGTTACCATCAGAATTGAGTCAGATTCACGACGTGTTTCATGTCTCCATGCTTAGGCGCTATCGATCAGATCCGTCACATGTTGTGCCAGTGGAAGAGATCGAGGTGAGCCCAGATTTGTCTTTTGAGGAAGAACCAGTGCAGATACTGGATCGGGATGTCAAGTCTTACGTAAGAAATCGGTTCCTTTGGTGAAACTGTTATGGCGAAATCATGGAGCGGAAGAGGCCACGTGGGAACCAGAGGATGTGATGCGGCAGCAATACCCTCAACTCTTTTGACCAGGTAATTTCGAGGCCGAAATTATTTTTAAGGGGGGTAGAATTGTAACATCCTTAAATCGGGGTCTTTGCATTTATGTGTGTTTGCATGTGATGGTATGGTTGTTGAGCTAGTTTAGGGTGTTTTGGGGTTCAGGCATGAGCCAGGGGTAGGCCTGAGCCATAGCAAAAATTTTCGTTTTGGGCTTCTAAGAAGGGGGGAGCTGGGTGAGTTAGGTGTTAAGGGAAATTATTGGAGTGTTTTGACACAAGTATCCCAGGGGTAAAGTGGCAAGGGAGGCGCCACTTAAGCACAAGGAGAGTGTCACCACATGCAAGTGGGAAAGCTTTGGTTTTTGCTGAAGATCCTTTCTGCATATTCTTTTGGCGCTTGAGGACCTAATGGATAGATGTTGAAAGAGTCAATGATTCAAATGGGTGGAGAAGAGAAATTGTAGGAGTTTGACTCATTCAAATCGGTTTGAATGAGTGGCCAGGAGAAAATTGAGGAGATGGACATGGGAGCTAGAGTTGGCCGAATTCTAAACTCTGCATAGGGAAGGGGGAATCGGTTTTGTGTTGGCAGGGAGTGAGTGTGCCGAATTTGGTTAAGGTGCAAGTGCTTTCGGTTCTTTTTTTTGCTTCGGCAGGTAGAGTTGTGCTTAGAACTCTCTCTCAAAAACCCCTTTATTTTCTTCTTTACCGAAAGTTGTCTAGGCAATTTCGGTTCTTCTTCTTTTTCCATTTTAGCCGAAACATTAAAAGACCATTAGGGTCACTTTGGTGCATTCTTTCCTTCTCATCTTCAAAAGCCGAAAACACCATATCTATCTCCTTTTCACTTTTTGTTTTCATCTTTCTTCAAAAAACCTGTTGTGGCGAATCTCTCCAAAGCCATATCACTCTTCTTTTTCTTCCTTTATTTGTGTAAGCAAGAGCCGAAACCATTACCCTCCTTCTCTTTCGTTTTCTTTCTCTTCTTTTGGAACCATAGCCGAAACCTCTTGGATCCCAAGAGCATTCTATGTGCTTCTCTTTCTCGAAGCATCTACTCTAGCCGAATCTCAACCCACATCTTGCAGATCGGTCTTATTTGGCGGCATAACTTGTTGATCGGATATCTGTTCAATCGTGGTAAGTGTCTCCCTCTAGTTTTAAATCTTCTTTTCTTCTTGCTGATGCCGAAGGCATTAATCCTATATTGTTGGTTCTTGGCCGATTGAGGGGGCTCGTCTTCGCGTTGCTTGGCTTTGCTTAGTGATGGTAAGGTGTTGAGGTAAGGGGCGATCATTTTCTCACGTTATCTCTTTCGAGATTTCATGACCAAAGCCGAATGGCTATTTGTTTAATAGTGATGTGTTTGGCCGAATATAGGAAGGGGATGACGCATAAGTTTGGATTCTCGAGACTTTCTCGGTTCGTAGTTTGGATCTTGATCTTGAGATCTGTCGATCTAGGTAAGGGATCTGTTCCTTGGGTTAAATCTCCATTCTTAGTTATTCTCTGTGTTGTCGATTTAGTGACCAAAGGTATTATGGACCCTAATGCCACCAAGCGGTAGGTGGGGTTAGATCACGAGACCCAGCCCCTATGTTCAAAAGAGAGCGGTGTCGTGTCACATTCGCGATTAACCGGGGTGTGGGCGGCATCTAAGGAAGCGATGAGCGAGATAGTGGTAGTGTCGATTAACAGCGATCTGCACGGCGTGAAGCGTCGTATTACGGTAATCGGGTGTGTAACTCTTACACACTTCATTAGTTAATATGTTTATCATGTATATTGTCAAAAGCGGAGTAACCATTGAAATGGGTATGTTACCCTTGTGGGTAAGCGAGGACTCGGGTAAGTCCACTTGATTTGCTAACGTTAAATGCCTATGTAAATCTGTATATGCCATGCCATGTGATTTTTGTATGTTAAGCATGATTATTATGCCATTAAAAGCATGTTCATAAAAATGGGTATGATGAGAGGGGGAAGGCATGATTCTAGACTGTCACTAGTGGTTTTGACCACACTGATTAGGTTGGCCCGCTTTCTATATTATTGTGACTAAGTCTCGGTGGTTTTGACCACGGTGGTTTAGTACCACATATATTTATCTTTGTGACTCGTCCCGGTGGTTTGGTACCACAGTGGGTTGGCCCCACATGACGATATCTGAGATTGTCACCAGTGGTTGTGACCACAATGTGGGTTGGCCCCACACACATTATTTGTGACTACGGTCACCGAGTGGTTTTGACCACATATGTATATTATTTGTGACTACGGTCACAGTGGTTTTGACCACCGGTGGTTTAGTACCACACGGGGTAGATTCAAGAGTTTCGGATGGTTAGGTTTTGGGGTTGCATGACATGCATGTTGGCTTATGAAAGCGTGTAAGGGCATTAACATTTTCGGGTTGGGGAAGTATACTTTGGGTCTCGGTGACTCACCCCTTCCTTTACATTTCTGAGATGATTCGTAGGTCGCGGATGCTGAGTAGAAGCGGACTCGAGGTGGCCATGCGCATTCTCTTTCGGGTTTTATTTTAAATTACTATTTTTGTTTACTTTACTTTAAATTTGGTTTTGGGTTGTAATAAGGCCACTAACTTTCATTTTGGGGTTTATTTATACGCTTTATTTCTCACGAAAATTTGTATAAGTTAAGCGAAACAAAGACATGCCTAAATAACCTATAAAAGAATGTTTTCCAAACTTTCACAACTCGTCGGGTTTTAAAACTTTACCATCGGGTAACGGCAAACAAGTAGTAACAACAAATGGCGAGTTTTTCTTTAAGACCAAATTTGGGCGGGTTTAGCGATATTACTTAAACTAATTGGCTTTTCATGAAAATCAAAGGTTTTCTTAAAATATAAGTCGGCAACTTGTTTTCAATAATGATTCTTTACAAAATTAAAACAACCTCCTGTCTTCTTTAAAAATGTTTTTTCCCTGTGACATGCTGGATTCGGTCGTAGCGTGTTGACCGGGTTTGGGGTGTTACAACTTTCTTAACTATCTGAGTTAGCTCATCAACCCCAGCTCGATCATGAGATCTCGTCTCAACCACTGGCGATGCCAACACCTCCCTTTCGGAAACACGCCCCGATGATGAAGATCTAGTCCTAGCACCTCGACCTCTACCACGTCCACATCTATCGTGTCTACGTCCTTTAACGCTCATGTTCACTAATGTCGACTTAATCTTATTACGAGTCTTATGAATCAGTATACTATTTCAGTGTTTATTAAACAATGTTTTATGAAGTATAGGAAGTAAAGTTGTTTTCGTAGTACGTATCTAAGGTCTCAATTTCTATAGTTTCAGCTCCTAAAGCTAAGAGTTCTAGAGTATTTCTACAATCATACCACAATAATCATAAATTGAAAACATAAACTTACTTGACTTGGTGCCGGATACCTGTGGTGCCATACTTCCTTTAACACATATATCTATAATTTAAAATTCATACAGCTTTTGAAAACGCTTTTGAACCAAAACCACACTCGAGTTTTGAAATCGGACTCTGATACCATAAAATGTAACACCCCAAACCCGACCTAGAAGTTAGGCCCGAATCTGGTGTGTCACATGGAAATAAAAAAAACCATCTTTGTGATTATTAAAAACTTGCTTGAGAAATACAGCCTTTTTGTTAAAACCAAAAACACTTAAGCAATTGTTAACTAATTGAAAACGTAATAATCTTTTAAAAAAAAAACCTTTTTAGTAGCGAAAGCATATTTGAAATGTACAAAATAAAAATGTGATGTTTAGAAATAGAGTTGCAGAAGCATTTTGAAATCGTTGAGGAAACGTAGATAAAATACAAGTATTTTTTGAAAGATTGATTGATGAGTCAACAATCAAGGTAGTGAACTTTAAAATCGTGTCTTTTGAAAATATCATTTGAAAGTTCGAGTGAAAACTTCCGTGTTAAAATATTTATAAAAGTTTATTATGAAATCCATTTGTAAATCGATTTTGGAAAACCTTTATTTAAGTTTTTAGAAAATTCTCATTTTAAACAATTTAAGCAAAATAATAAGTATAACAACCATAAAGCAAATATTAAAATACTCAGAGGCCTTATTACAACATAAAACAAACCCAAAATAGTAAAGCTGAACGGAAATAGAAATTTAAACTTCAAAATAAAACACCATTTCAAGTATGGCCTCCCTTTGAGTCATCCATGGCCCCAAGTCCTCAAATCACGGAGCATTACCTACAAGGGTTAAGAAAAAGGGGTGAGTTACAAGAACTGAGTGTATAATCCCCTACCAGTCATCCTTTGGGCACGAACCCATTTAGCAATATTTTGGGCTTAAGCCCATTTAACGTACACTTGGACGAAGCCCATTTACAAAACAATCTTAAAATGAAACAAATGTATGAATGTATGAAAACCCAAACCATCCTAATAATCCATCCACTACACACCACCCGTACCATCCATCACACCTGTGGGGATCTTTTGTCAACCCACCCCGCCAACACACCAATCGCAGGCATTTAGCCATTTATATCAAATTCGAATTGTGGACAAGCCACCGGAATAACAGAATATACGTGGCTTAGCCACCAGACAAAATGTGACAGAGTCACCAGAATATGTGGTAGAGCCACCAAATTTCACTTCCCCGATCATCAATATCCCAATCCCATGCAACTTATGTAAATGCAACATACATCGTAAATCATAATATTTACATTATAACCACGATAATTAATAACTCAAAGATTTATTACAAACAATTTGGTCCATTAACACTTTACAAAATCGGCGAATTAGGGCATTATATCAAATCGGCCCATTAAGCCATATATCAAATCGGCCCATTTAGCAATATATCAGATCGGCCCATTAAGCAATATATCAAATCGGCCCATTATGGCTATATATCAAATCGGCCCGTTAAGGCAATATATCAAATCGGCCCGTTAAGGCAATATAACAAATCAGCCCATTAAGGCAATATAACAATTCGGCCCATTAAGGTAATATAACAAATCGGCCCGTTAAGGCAATATATCAAATCGGCCCGTTAAGGCAGTATAACAAATCGGCCCGTTAAGGTAATATATCAAATCGGCCCGTTAAGGCAATACAACAAATCGGCCCGTTAAGGCAGTATAACAAATCGGCCCGTTAAGGCAGTATAACAAATCGACCCATTAACAATACATCAGATCAGCCCATTAGGGGCATTTTCGTAATTCGGTAATCTTACCCACTAAGGGTAATTTGGTAATCTCGCAATCCAGGGATATTTCGGTAATTTACCCTCTAAGGGTATTATGGTAATTCCGCAACCTAGACTTAACTACTAATGTGGGGCATAAAAATCGAAACTGTCCATCTGTGTCGTACTGACTAAATTGACTATAACTCGAGTTAGGAATCTTGAAATCTAAATCCGTAAATTTTCCTTGAAACTAGACTCATATATCTTCTTACTACTATTTTTCTAAAATTTTTGGCTTAACCAATTAGTACAGTTTATTCCTTAAATTTTCCCTTGTTTCACTGTCCAACGATTCTGACCTCTCTTAACCAAAATTCAAATATCTCGCTGTACAGATTTCATATGTTGCTCCCACTTATTTCCATTGAAAATAGGCTCACTAAGGAATCTATACATATAAATTATAACTCATAATTCCCTTTGTACAATTTTAAACAATTTTTATAAGACAGAACAGAGAATCGCGAAGTCGATCAGAACCAGTCTCACTAAAATTAAGATATCACAGAATATACAATTCCTCTTCCTCCTCTGTTTATTTCATATAAAAAAATAGAAACAGTAAGCTTTATTTCGATATCTTATTCTCTTTCTAATTCCCTTTATCCTATTTTTCGTGATTTTTCAAAATCACGTCACTGCTGCTGACCAAACTGTTTCATTGCAAAAATATGGTTACCACTACGAATATACGCACGCCCGAGTAGTCACGGATGCCGATTTTTGGTTTTCTTCGGTATTTCGACCGAATCATAGAACATATCATACAAAATTCAGAGAGGTATGAGATTACACACCATTTCAAACATGTATTCGGAAGGGTACGGAATTACACACCTTGATTACGAGTTGTGCTTTCTACCAATTTCAACACCTATAATGATAGTTGATAGAAGGTTAGTCTCAGCTTTGATAATCGTAACTAGAAACACTTTATTAGGCTAACTCCACTTACCACGAATGTGATCTCCATCAGTGCACCAAGAATTGATCCTATCCTTGACTACTGAAATCCCGTCCTAACAATATTTGATGAGCGAAAGAGTTGTTAGCAATTATCCCACCTTTGGCCAAAACAAATCTCATAACAACGTTCTTATCCCACTTGCTTGACGAGTCGACGATAATGATTTGGTTAATACAAATCACTTGTGCTCCTTTACCTTGAAGATTTTTAGGACTGATTCCCAATGATTATACGATGACTTCGGAAGAATCAAGGTTTCGGCCTTCCACTATATCACTACGAAGAAGAAAAAGATCTTGTTTGAGAGAGAAAAAAAAGGTGATGGTCTCGGTCAAAATGACCATCCGAAACCAAAACATAGATTCGGTATTAAGAGAAAAAAAATAAGAAATGTTGAGATGAACACTTACCGATTAATCAAGGATTGAGTGTAAATAGGGATGAGAAGAAAAGATAGAAAAGAGATGAAGGTTCGGTTATAGAAGAAAATGAATATTGATATTCGGCTATGGAGGATAATCAAACAAGAAAATGTGATTTTATGGTGGTGTCGATTTAGAGAAGAGAAAAGATTAGAGGAATGGTTAAAAGAAAAGGATGGAAGGTTAGATGGATGCTAGGTGATTCGGCTATCAAAGGGAGATGAACATGTTGCACAAATGTGCTAAGAGGTTTCGGCAAAGAAGAAAGAAAGAAGAAAAACTAAAACTCACAAAGAGTAGCAATTTGGACAAAATGACACTATTGAAGCCAAAGGTATTTTTGACCAAAACAAACACTATAGTTTTACCAAAACACCAAGTAAAATTCGGCTACCTCCTTTTTACCACAAAACCGTCCACATTCATGACCATAATGGTCAAAAATTGGCCAACCACACTTTCCATAACACTTCCCTTGAAAAAGGCCACATGTTCCCTTACTTTCCCCATTCTCTTGATTTCTTTCCTCACCTTCACCCTTTCCTATTTTCCTTAGCCATCTTGCCAAAAATAAAAAGTCCACCTTGCCTTATTTACATGCTTGGCCGACACTTAGGGAAAGAATACAAAAATAATAGTCAAAATTTGCACACAATGGGATTTGAACCTCTTCCCTCAAGGTACTTCATGTGGCGCCATAACCTTCTTACCAATTGTTTAATTATGCTAGCAAATTGAATACTTATTTTCATAAGTATTGATGCCACTTACTATTTCTCCTAAATAGGCTTAAACACCAAATTTTTACTAGGGCCCAATTCAACCCCGAGCCTTCATAGAACCCCGTAACTTTCCAAAATCACCTTCCTAATAAGTCCAACTTAAAATAATGTCGTTCTCAAATTCCCATAAATTTTAAAACGCTTTTACGCTCAAGGTCCAATAGGCCCAATAGGTCCAATTCTACTAGGCCCAATTTTGGGATGTTACAGTAAGGCCTGTTTTTCATCTTGTTCTACCATCCTTAACAAATCAGAAGGTAGGTTACAATCTCTGTCATCTTCGAAGTCCTGAGATCCTTCTAGACACATATCTTACTCAAAAGGAGACTCTGAGTTAGTAGCAGCATTGCTCTCATCATTGATATCTAGAGCCCTAGTGTAGGTTCGGAGGAAGATTCCAAAGAATAAATGATTCAAAGAATAATTATTTGTATGATCATGAATGAATAAAAGAATATTTGAAAGAAAATCCAAAGAACAAACAAAAAAAAACTAAGAACAATTGTTTGTACAGTATGAAATGGAAAGAATAAAAGGATATTTTCTCAAAAAGATGCATTTTATTAAAATAAAAATTCTGGACATAAGCCTATTTCACAAAAGGGCTCTTATTGCTTCTAAGCTTAAGGCAACAAGCGTGTTTTGAATATTGCTCTAGATCCGCTCTAAAAATACAAGGATCCCTTCCCCAGTTCCATTGTTTAAAATCTTCCCAAGTATATAAAGGCTTGGAAACTTTTATTCCCCTATTAGTGTTCAGATTCCCCAATGTTCCCACCAGGTCTTTGATCTCTTCAATTTATTATCTATCAGGCTTTGCACTAAGGCCCTGAGCTCGATGCATTCTTGGATCTCATTCCCCCATCTATTATAGAACTCACGATGTTTATACCCTTAACAGAAAAGTTGGGTAACGAAATTTCTGCACCAGATGGACCATCAAATTTTACGATACCCAATTTGACGAATCTTTCAATTATCTTTTTAAAAGTGACGCAGTTCTCGATCGAATGTCTTGTGATTCCCCCATGGTATTCGCATTGGCCATTTACGTCGTACCATTTGGGGTATGGGGGCCGTATTGGCTCTATAGAAAAAGGGGGTATGACAGGTGCGTCAAACAGAATTCAGTACAACTCCCAATACGTGATTGGAATCGGTGTGAACTAAGGTTTTTCTGAGTTCGTTCTTGAATTGGGTTCTTGCCTTGGGGAGACCTGATGGCTGGTAGTTACTATCCTTGACTGGCTTACTGTAATCGGCTCTAAATGGCTCTTGTTATACCTTCTCGTACTATTCGCTTTATCTTCCTTTTTCCTCGGGGCTTCTGCCAGTACAATCGGTTTGGCTTGATCATCATCCAGGTTGAGACCTGAACCCATCGGTAGGTTCAATAGGGCCGAAGTATTAGTCTGACATTTGGGTCCAATAATGACGGGTACCCCATGCGAAAGCATGTCTGGTTGAGTCGGGACACCTATTGGGGAGTAAATGATGTCTTCATCATCATCCACACTGTTGATCACTGGGCCACTGGAACAGTGAAAATGTGCAAGTGTACACAATCGCAACAAGTAATAAAGTGATAAGTAAATGTCGAGTTATCGTACCCACAGGGACTGTAAAAGTTTTATTTATGAAAATGATTTTAAGCACTTTGGCGAAGGGAAAATATTTGAATTTAAGAAAAAATTTAAAAGATAAAAAAAGAGTAAAAAAAATCAAATAAAACAAAGTCTAATGCACGATTTCAAAAACTAATTTTAATCAAGATGATATAATTGTGTTGGATTAATTACATTTCTTACCTTAGAATTATTAAACTTATGCTTATACTTGTTACGAATAAATCACGGCAACTCGGTAATTTGCTAACTTATGAACATATTTACAAAAAAAAAAATCCATTCATCTCTTGTACATATCCCTATGTCAATTCGACCGAATAAACAGATTTATAAAAGTAAACATGTTATTGCACATACATACTTATTAAATTAAACAATCTCTCGCATATTCCTATGTCGATTCAACCGATTAATTCAACCTAATAAGCCTACAAAAGACCATATGAGGTAACAAAGTATCCTTACCTTGAAACAGTTTAATCACAAAAATCTTGCAAGTTATGCAAGGCATATGTATCGCCAAATACAATGCTAATTTGATCTTCAGCTACCTTAGAAGAATTAAACATGCACAGATTATGTATTGTGTCCATTAATTACGATTTCAATGCATTTAAATAATTAATTCTTTAGTTATCTAAACAATTATAATGCCAGATAACTTAAGCATGATTTTACTTAATCAAGCATTTTACCGAGGCCTATAACAGCATAAACACAATTTTAATAATTTAAGAGGACGAAATGCAATCAACCCAACACGAATTAAATTCAAGCTAAGTTGATTAAATTAACCATTCCAATAGCATAAATATTCATAAACATGTTTGTCAAATACAAGAAGCAAATCCGGTGTTTCTCCGTGGCTTGACTGATTGCTCCATTCTTCGTTCTCCGTTGTCCTCGGCTATCAAGGTGGCTTATGAACACTCCAATTGCTGCTCCAAATGGCTGAGAAAACACCTCTTTTCCAAGAGGAGGAATCGGCACAAGAAGGCTTGGTTTTATTTTTGGAGATAAAGAGAGAATGGAGAGAAGAGAAGTGATGAGAGAATGAGAATGTTGAAGGCTTGAGGGATCGTTTGAATGATCAGCAAGGGGTGGTATTTATAGCTGATTGTGGCTGCTAAAAATAGAAAATCCCATCAGCCAAAGAGTCCTCCCTTGGCCGGCCATCTATGTGGCAAAGTTGATGGCTTCAACTTTGCTAAATATGGCATGGGGCAAATCTACAAAGCCACTATATTTGGAGGGGGTTGAATGCAACTTTGAAAAGTCTTCAAGGGCTTCTTTGCAAGCTTAATTAATCAGCTAATAAGCTGATTTGGGTCAGCATATGGACAGTTTGGGCTGCCCAATTCTTTGCTCGGTTCGGTTCAATCGGTTTGGTTCAAGCGATGCGGTTCAAGCTGGGCCTTTTCATAATTAATTAAGATTAATTTATTTAGCCCAAATTAAATTGGGAATAAATTAAAATTAATTATATTATGATTAAATATTCATAATTGGACTGTCTTGGGCTGGAAATAAATTCACCTTGATGCTTCAAATTGCTTCTCGGGTTTATTCTTCGAGCAGTGTCTGCCGAGCCAATTTTCGCCCTTTGTGCGAATCTGTCGAAAATAGTCAAAATAAATCAAAATTAACTATAAAATTAATTAAAATTCATCATGTTCATATTTTTAGCACAATTTAATTATTTTATAATATTTAATTATTTTTCGACAAGAATTTAATCGAAACTGCATAAATTTGGGTTAAAAAGGGCATGAAAAAATGTATAAATTTTCGTGTTTCCACACCCCCAAACTTAATTCATTGCTAGTCCCGAGTAATGCAAAAATTTGAAAAGAATTTTCTCGGAAACACCTTTGAAAAACTCCTTCAGAATAACTTTCTTCTCAAAATTATGAATTTAATATACTTATGCTCAAAAATAAGAAATTTGATAATTATGCTACTTAAGTATACATATCGTTCAAATTACCTCCAACAACAATTATTATACTAGCAAAATTAGACTAAATGTTTCTTAATAAAGGCATGTTACTCACTACCAATTTGGTTTTAATTCCTTATTCAAAATTAAACTGCAATCATTAAGCTTAACTGATGTCTTCATATGTTGAATAGAGCAATTTCTCTCCACTAATGTAGGTAACATTGGAACTTTGAATCAATACGTCTTTAATAAGGTTGTAACGTGGCTGGGCTTAGGGGTAGGTAAAAGATAGATAAATTTTTGGCTTTAAAAAAAAACCCTAGACTCAGCTTAAAATCGAACCTTCGGAATTCTTACCCTTGATACACCAATTTATGCTCTTTCGACCATTTATTTTATTTCGAGTACATGTTTTTTTTTTCAAGCTCAAATTCGAGCACTTGCTTCATGTACTACAATTTTCGAGCAATTAATACTTCTTTTCAACTCCCCCAAACTTATTTTCAAATGATATTTTGAATAGTACTGAGTCTAGTGTTTGGGACAATTTTAAAAGTAATGAAGAGAAAATTGATGGCTAAATATTGCATAGGTCCAAATAAAATTAGGCCATATAGTCTCAAAGTTGGGTTTCAAAGGATAATTTTATCAAGGTCAGCTTGAAAGGCTCAAACGGTCCAAACAATAGTCGCCTAAGTCATTTTAAATATTCCATGCTTCCTAGGATTTCACCTCAAGAAATTACTAAGTCAATTCTAAAGACTTAAACTTTCATGCATGCCTAACTTTTTCGTAGGGAATTAAAAATTTTATGGTACGAATTTGCCTGTTTTATTAAAAATACATTCATATCATTATTAAGCTAACATAATAACTTATTGAAATAATAGAACTTTATTAATACTGAAGTTCAGCATACTTAACAAAATCTCAAATTATTGAACAAAATATATCCTAATCATAATTAAAAGAAAATTTTATTCTGAGTGGAAGTACTTCAAATTTTTGGTCCCCCCTACTTAAAGTGAACAATGTCCTCATTGTTTAAAATGAATAGATACTATACACCAGGTAGGATATTTAGAAAAGAGAAGGTGAGTCAAATTAACTGCTTAAGTACGAGGCTCTCTCTAAAATCCAATCCTAGACATGTATATATCTATTGCCACACTTTAGCCTTTGTGACTTGTTCAGATTTTATTCATGATTCCTATCTCTTGTTTTATTGTGCAAAAATAAAAATTCCTAATTAACCTGATCCTAAAATAACTTAAGAATAAAAATAAACTAAATTTGAAGTCCTCCTGTAACACCCCTTACCCGGGTTCTACGCCGAAACCGGGCCCGAGGTGTTACCGAAATAAAACCACTTGGTCGCCACTTAGGCTCATCGTAACTACTCTCTTACGACATCTCAACAACCTCATTCTTGACTTACGAGGCCTCACTCATACACACGAGGGCTCTCAAGACTAAATCAGAACTTTTTCAAATCTTAAAATTTCTCCTTTTTAAACAGGTCTCACACGCCCGTGCAAGATGAGACACGCCCGTGCATAGACACACACGCCCATGTCCCCAAACCGTGCATAAAGACCCAAGCATTCTGCCAATGCCCCACATCTAAGGTACACGCCCGTGCTTCCCAACCGTGGTGAATCCTGACTACCTATACAAAGCCTCAAAGCCTAGTCACATGCCCGTGTGACTAGTCCGTGGACTATCCGGACTTAAAATGTTAACATGCAGGGGACACACGGCCAGGACACACGCCCATGGGCTGACCGTGTGTCACACATGGTCTAGACACACGCCCGTGTGTCTATCCACATGGACAAGAACAAAGCTATATGCCAAGCTCTTTTCACCTCTCTAGCATACACAACATATACTCATTCAACACATCCATGATCAACTCGAATTGAAGTACAATCTCACATAGACAACTACAACCTTTTCATATAATAAGGTAGCCAAGAACTATGGCATTACACAAAATAAGCTATCCATCTAAAGGCCAACACATCTTAGCCATTTACAACAAATTTCATTAACTTGTCTAGCCTCTATACATGCCATATACAAAACATTGAGTCTAATATACCAGAGTGTGCTGATAGTGTGGGCTATCTTCCAATTGTTCCTCGTATCTCGATTCAACACTTATGCTCTATAAGACAAGGGAAAAGAGAGAGAGTAAGCTTTGAGCTTAGTAAGTTTACACATAAACAATTAAGCAACATAGTATAAGCTAAACAACAATTAGCATTATACTAACATATAATGCACACCTATGCTTACTCTTTCTATCCCTTACAACATTTCCAACACATCAAGAGTCACTTACTCATAACCATTGATATGCACCCCTGCATTCACTATCACATCATTATTTCTCAATAATACATCCACACAGCTATGCTACTCACTATCACATCCACACAGCAAATCCCTCGGTAGTTCCGCACTGAGCCTACCACAGTCAATTATTAAGGTAGCATCGCACTTAGCCTACCAACAAGGTATTCATAGCGATTTCGCACGTAGCCCACTAGATAATATACCTAACGATAGCATCGCACATAGCCAGCTCATCGTCAATATGTATTAGGATGGTATCGCACTTAGCCCACCATTTAGCATTATTACAACACATTCACAAATCTACTTACTCAATCATTCATCCATTCACAAATCTATTACATTCATTCCACTTGAACCACATAGGTTCTCAATCATTCTCAACCATACTATACACTAGCCAGCATTAACAAATTGTAAGTATGAATGCATTGTTTGTGTGTAGACTTACCTCACTACTCAAAAGTATAGAAACGTGCAATTTAGTCCACCACTTTGTTCTTGCCTCGGTTTCGATCCGGGCTTTGCCTTTCTTGATCTATAATGAATAAATCAGCTTATTCAATACACACATTGACTAAATTGACTCTCATCTCATACTTTGGCAAAATTACTCTTTTGCCCCTAATCTTTCTCATAATTACACTATTGCCCCCAAGGCTCGTAAAGTGATTTTTATTCTACATTCTAGCCTTTCATGCTTAGCCGAATCATTTACTCAACTAAAGCAATCATCAATTCTCATCACAACACACATGTATGACCAAACTCAAGATTTTTACAAACTAGTCCCTACATGCATTTTCTATGGAAACTCATTTAGCAAAAGATGTTTCTACTACATCAAGCTTTCATAATCTTCCATAAAACATCAAATTACATGCATGTCATACATGGCCACATTTTTGAACATCTATCATAGCTCATCAAATAGCTAAAAATAACTTACTCATGCAACAAGGACTTCAAAAATACAAAGAATATCAAAAACGAGGCTAGATGCACTTACTAGCAAGCTTGAAATTTTTGAAGAACCCTAACAATGGCTCTCTCAAATTTTCAGCAGCCTTGGAGAAGAAGATGGATGAATTTTGTCATCTTTTCTCCTATTTTAATCACTTAATTGATAAATGACCAAAATGCCCTTTTTGATAAACTTTCTATTTTAACTTATCCAAGCCCAATTTTGTCCAAAAAATTAGAAATTGGAAAAATTGCTATTTTAAGGACCTCTAATTAATACTCTAAAGCTATTTCACACCAATAGCTTCTAGAATCACACATTTTGCAACTTTTGCAATTTAGTCCTTTTAGACAATTCAACCGCAATTTCACAAAATTGCTTCATGAAACTTTCACACTAGCATGCAAACATAGCATAAACCTCAAAAATTCATTCATAACCCTCAGATTGGTGGTCTCGCACAACTATTTCGACTAGGCCCTAAACCGAGATGTTACACCTCTCTTTTTTTTGTTTGTTTGCTGATCCTTCCGAATTTGACTCATCTTTTGCTCCATCAGTATTGCCTTTGTGTAACACCCCAAACCCGGCCCATGCGTTATGACCGAATCTGACATGTCACATGAGAAAACGTGTAAAATCCTTTTGATTCATACTAAAATAGGTATTATTTTGTTATAATAAAGAAAAACATGTTTGATTTGAAATATTTGATAAAATACAACTAATCTCGAAGGTTGATTGATAAATCGATAATTTAAACTAGTAGTCTTATAAAACTGTGACTTTTGAAAATATCGTTGATAATTCGAAAGAAAATTTCCGAGTTAAAATATTTATAAAAGTTTGTTATGAAATCCATTTGTTAATCTATTTTGGAAAAAAAACCTTTATTTAAATTTTTAGAAAAATCCCCATTTAAGACAATTCAAGCAATATAATAAGTACGTCAAAACATAAAGCAAAAATAAAAAAAATATTCCAGAGGCCTTATTACAACATAAAAACCCAAAATAGTAAAAGTAATAAAATAAATGAAATAGAAGTCTAAACTTAAAAAAACACCATTTACAAGTATGGCCTCCATAAGAGTCATCCATGGCCCAAATCCATATCATCTGAGCATTACCCGCAAGGGTTAAGGAAAAAGGGTGAGTTACTAGAACTCGAGTGTATAATCCCCTTACCGTTGTCCACCGGGCTCGAACCCGTTTAGCATCATCTTGGGCCTAAGCCCATTTACATAACAGAATATATATATGCAATGTATGCAACCCAACCCATCCATCCATCACACTCCCGAGGCCACCAATCACACACCGTGGGGATCAAGTCAACCCACCCCACTGCGTTCACACCAATTGCAAGCAAGTTGCCATTTATAATATTTTATTTGTGGCCAAGCCACCGAAATCATAATGAAACATAATAATAAACATTTTTGTGGCAGTGCCACCAGGCTACACTTCTCTTCATCATTTTTCCCAACCCATGCAATATGTAACATGCATCATACATAATTAAATATGATATCCACATATATGTACCACAATCATTAATCCAATAATTTATTACGATATATCGGCCAACTATAGATCTTTGTAATTTGTTCCACTAAAGCATTCTAGCAGTTCGGCCCATAGGGGCATTTTCATAATTCGGCCCATAGGGGCATTTTCGTAAATCGGCCTATAGGGGCATTTTCATAATTTTAACAATTTTAATACCGATTTTGACAAGTTTATTGAAATAATGTAATTAAGCAAATTTCCAGGTTTATGCCATATTACAATTTTAACCATATAATAATAATGATCATATTTCCAACGTAATATCGAATCATAAATCTACGGGATTTTGATTGTGAGATTACACACACGATTACAGTAAGGACTAAACCTTCTTGATCGTCGGCACCTAAATCACCATTACACTCGATTAATCCAACAAACGAGATTTTATTATTCTAACTCTAAATCAAATGATCTAATGAATTGCTTACTCTTAGTATCGTGAACGACCACGATTTGTCTATTCTCACCGGATGATGGTCCATAACCCGGTGGGAAATCTCAAACCGCCGAAACCGCTCTACGCTTGAACTTAGGAGTAGGAATAGAAAATCCACTCCTTTTGTGCACTCCAATTGCTTTTCCTTTCAAATCGGTACCACTTGTCTCCATAGGAAAAATCTCGGTTAGAACACTACTATGTGAGAAAGTAGTTGTTTTAGTGATAGGAGTAGGCTTACCACTATTTTCGAAGAATTAGCTAAAAGAGAATATCAAGTGATTTCATCCCTAAAAACATAATTGATTAGTCGAAACTTCGATCCGATTGTAACATAGTCGAGTAGAGATATAATGAGAAATCCAAGAAAGAACCCCTTACCTTAACGATATTGAATCCAATTTCCTCCGATTGACTTAAGGCTAGAATTGAATCGGCTAGGATGATATTCGGCTACCCACTTAGCACACTACGAAAAAGAGGATGATTAAGATGTGAAGGAGTAGGAGGAAACACCATTTCGATTTAGAAACAAGATACACAACTGAATAGTGATAGACACTTATTCGACATGAAAGAAAAGAAAATGAAAGTGAAAAGAGGAGAATAAGGTCACTTACCGATTCGGTCAAGAAGAGAGTGCCCAATACGAAAGAAAAGAAAGAAAAGAAATAGTGAAATGGTTGAAGAAGTGTCAAAAAGAAAAGAAAGGATGGAGAGAAAAGAATGCTAAATAGTTTCGGTTAACAATCAAAAGAAGATGAACAAAATGAATCAAGGGTTACGGCAAAACAAGGGAGAATGATGAACAAATGGACTAGGAGGTTTTGGCCAAAACAAGGGGAAAAGAAATTGGAATAGAAAGCACCAAAATGACTTTAGTGTTTCGGCAAGACAAAAGAAAAAGATTAGAAAAGAAACACAAAAAGTTCAAACCAAAGAAAATGCCTCTCATGCACCAAACTTCTAAAATGACTCTAAGAAAATTTGGCTCTCCAATTCCCCCTCTCCAAAACCGTGTATCATCTTTACCAAAAGATGAATGTTGACCAAAAATTCCTCCCCAAGGCAACTCCTAGCATTCGGCCAACATGTTCCCTTCCTTATCCCTTTTCTTTGATTTCTTTCCTTCATTTTCCCTTGTTTTACTCCGTACCATATTTCTTTAGCCATCTTTCCATGATTAAAAAGTCTCCCTTACCATAATTACCACCATAGCCGACACTTTGGGAAGAAGCACAAAAATTAGTCAAAATAATTTGCACTAGGTGGGATTCGAACCTCTTTCCTTCCATGCTCTCCACTTGACGCCACACCACTCCACCATGTGCTCCACTTGTGCTAGCAAATTACTCGCTTATTTCCATAAGCATTGTTGCCACTTACCTTCTCTTCTTAAGGTGCTTAAACATAAAAATTTTGTTAAGGCCCAGTTCAACCCCGAGCCTTCTTAGGACCCCTAAACATACACCATTAACTTTTTAAACTAGCCTATCACATGATATAACACAAAACATAAATTCCCGAATTTCAGGATGTTACAATTCTACCCCCTTAAAGAAATTTCGGCCTTGAAATTTACATGGTTAAAAGAGATGAGGATATTGTTGCCGAATTGCGTCCTCTGGCTCCCATGTAGCTTCCTCTGTCCCGTGATTACGCCATAATACTTTGACTAATGGAACCGACTTTCTTCTTAGCACCTTAACATCTCGATCTAAAATTTGTACTGGCTCCTCTTCAAAAGTCAAGTCAGGTCTTAACTCAACTTCCTCCACTGGTACAACGTGAGACGGATCCGAACGATAATGCCTTAACATAGAGACATGGAATACACTATGTATCTGATTCAACTCCGAAGGTAACTCCAGCTGATAAGCCACTCGCCCAACACGCTTCAATAGACGGTATGGTCTGATGAATCTAGGGCTTAACTTGCCATTCGTCCAAATCTAAAGACCTTTTTCCAAGGTGAAACCTTCAGAAAGACCTGATCACCCACCGCGAATTCTATATCCTTACGCTTCAGGTCCGCGTACGATTTCTGTCTGTCCGAAGCTTCTTTTAACCGTGCTCGAATTACCTTAACTTTCTCCTCCATCTCCAAGATCAACTCAGGACCCAACAACTGTCGCTCCCCCAGCTCAGTCCAACAAGTAGAGGTACGACACCTACGACCATACAACACCTCGTAGGGTGCCATCTGGATGCTGGATTTATAGCTGTTGTTGTATGCAAACTCTGCAAACGGTAGAAAATCTTCCCAACTACCTCTGAAGTCGATCACACAGCCCCTTAACATGTCTTCCAGAATCTAGATAACCCTCTCCGACTGGCCATCAGTCTGCGGATGAAACGCCGTGCTGAAATTCAACCTTGTACCCAAAGCTTCATGTAGAGCCTTCCAAAACTGTGATGTAAACCTAGGATCCCTGTTCGATATGATAGACACTGGTACCCCATGCAACCTCACGATCTCTGCTACATATAACTTGGCCAACTACGCAATGAATAATCCGTGCGAGTAAGGTAAGAAATGAGCAGTCTTCGTTAACCGATCCACTATCACCCATACGGAATCTTTCTTAGTAGGCGTTAAAGGTAACCCACTAACAAATTCCATCGTTATCCTTTCCCATTTCCATAATGGGATTTTCACCGGTTGTAGCAACCCTGGCGGCAATTGATGTTCCGCCTTCACCTGCTGACATGTTAAACACTTACTCACAAAATCAGTAACCTCCCGTTTTAACCCTGGCCACCAATACTACTCACGAAGGTCTCGATACATTTTGTTTCCCCCAGGGTGCATAGCATATGGGCTACTATGCGCCTCACGCAGAATCATTTGTGTCAATTCTGAATCCTTGGGCATACAAACTCTTCCGCGAAAACACAATACTCCATCACCATTCAATCCAAAATCCCCTATCTCACCACCTTCCACTTGCAGAAGTCGAGAACCCAACGCTTCATCTAACAACTGCTTTTCCTTAATCTGATTTACCCATACAGGCTTCACCTGAAGTTCGGCTAATAAGCTACCATCTTCATAAAGGCTGAGATGAGCGAACATTGCTCTCAAATCCGATACCACCTTACGAATTAACACATCTGCCACCACGTTAGCCTTTCCTGGATGATACTCGATTGAGAAGTCATAATCTTTCAACAGTTCTATCCACCTCCGCTGTCTTAAGTTTAACTCCTTCTGGGTAAGGAGGTACTTCAGACTCTTTTGATCCGTATAGATAATCGACTTCTCACCGTATAGATAGTGCCTCCAAATCTTCATAGCAAACACCACTGCAGCTAAATCCAAATCATGAGTGGGATAGTTCACCTCATGCGGCCTTAATTGACGAGATGCATAAGCCACCACTTTTCCCCCTTGCATCAACACACATCCCAAGCCCGTGTGTGACGCATCACAATAAACAATAAACTCCTTACCGACCTCAAAGTTGAATCAATCACACGGCACTTCGCCGAGAATCTTCTTCAATTTCTCAAAACTCTCTTGCTACTTATCTGACCATACAAACGGTACTCCCTTACACAACAACTTAGTTAGGGGTGCGGCAATCAACGAAAACCCCTCAACGAAACGCCTGTAATACCCAGCCAAACCTAGAAAACTCCTAATTTCTGCCACTGACTTCGGTGGCTTCCAATCCAACACAGCTTCGACCTTCCGGGGATCAACTCTGATTCCTTCGGCAGATACAACATGCCCTAAAAAGGTCACTTCCTTCAGCCAAAATTCACACTTACTGAATTTGGCATACAGTTGCTTCTCCCTTAGTATCTGCAATACAACTCGTAGATGCGAATCATGCTCCTCTTCAGTCTTTGAGTACACCAAGATGTCATCTATGAACACAACCACAAACCGGTCTAGATTGGGTTGGAAGACCCAGTTCATCATGTCCATAAATGCAGCTGGTGCATTAGTCAACCCGAACGGCATCACCAAGAACTCGTAATGCCCATAACGAGTTCGAAATGTAGTCTTATGAATATCTGCCTCCTTGACCTTAAGCTGGTGATATCCCGATCTCAAGTCTATCTTCGAGAAAATCGAAACTCCTCGCAACTGATCGAACAGATCATCGATCCTCGGTAACGGATACTTGTTCTTGATCGTTAACTTATTCAATTGTCTATAATCGATGCACATATGCATCGACCCATCCTTCTTCTTAACGAACAAAACCGGTGCTCCCCACGGTGATACACTTGGTCAAATGAATCCGTGATCTAACAATTCCTGAATTTGAGCTTTAAGCTCTGCTAGCTCATTCGGCGCCATTCTATAAGGAGCAATGGACACCAGAGCTGTTCCTGGAAATAGCCTAATGCCAAACTACCTCCCGATCCAGAGACAATCCTAGAAGCTCCTCGGGAAAGACGTCCGAAAACTCTTTCACCGTTCTAACACTTTTTTACCTACAACTCTTTGGCATCCAAAGCACTGATAAAGGCTAAGAACGCTCCACACCCCTTTCGCACTAACTTTTCTGCCTTTAAAGCAGATACCACATTAGACAGATAGTTTCTTCTTTCACCTATCATCATCACTTCCTTACCCTCCAAAGTTTTTAGCACCATCTGCTTTGCAGCACAATCCAGGTTCGCACGGTGTTTCACTAACCAATCCATGCCCAAAATAAGGTTGAACTCGCCGAATGGCAGTTCCATCAAATTCGTCAAAAATATTTCCCCCTGAACTTCTAAGGGCACATCCCTAAATAACTTATTTACTACCACCGACTGTCCTAATGGGCTAATCACAGTTGTTTCTCTAGCAGTAATCTCAGATCTAATGTTCAAGGTTCCAGACACATCACAAGCAACATACGAATGGGTGGATCCAATATCTATCAAAGCAGTAACAGGTACATCAGCTATGAAAAACGTACCGGTTATGACATCAGGTGCATCGCCATCCTCTCGATGTCTGACTGCATAAAACAACCCTGGCTGTCTCGCCTCTGCGTTACCCTTATTACCGGAACCTCTACTCGGTGCACCCTGACCTCGTCCTATGCCATTACCGCCTCGACCTGGCCCACACCTCTCGACAGCTGTTGAGCGCCTCTAGCTGGCTGCGCAAAATCGTTACAAACCCCCTGAGAATGAGCAGGCTGTCGAGGACAATCCTTAAATCGATGATCTTTGGAACCACATCTGAAACAACCATCGGTTCTCTTCCAGCATTCGCCCGAGTGAAGTTTTCCACAATCCACACATGGCTGTAACTGATTAGTAGCAGCTTGTACTCTCGCTCGAGCTGGCTCCTCATTCCTGGGCTTTTTCTGAAAACCTCTAGCGAAACCCGAGTACCCAGAGTCTCTCTTATTCCTGCCCCTATCCTTGTCTCGGTTTTGCCACTCTGAGTGTTTAACCTCCTCAGCTATCTTAGCTTTTTCCACAAGAGTAGCAAAATTCCTCTCCTTCTGTGGGGCTATCAGTACCCGTAATTCATCACGCAACCCGTCCTCAAAACGTACATAGTGTTCATAATCAGTCGGCACTATTCCCCGGGCATACCGACTAAGACGTAAAAATTCTGCCTCGTATGCTGCCACAGATCTACCTCCTTGGACCAGATTTAGGAATTCCTTCCTTCGGGCATCCACATAGCTAGCCCCGGCATATTTCCCCTGGAATTCTATCTTGAAGAATTCTCAGGTAATACGATCCACCTGAGTGCCTTCCCGAACAATTAGCCACCACCGATACGCCTCGTCTCTCAGCAACGACACAACCCCCTTCAGTTTCTGCTCGGCGGTGCAATCCAGGTCATCCATAATCCGCTCCACTGCCTCAAGCCAGTATTCTGCTACACTTGGGGCTACACTTAAAATACCACTAAAAACTTTAGCCCCATTCGATCTGAGTCGCTCCGATATCGACCCACGAGCTGTCGACCCAGTTATCGCCCCAGCAACCCTTTCCAAAACTCGCAACATCGCTTGGGACAGAGTGTCGTCCTCTCTCATTCGATCATGTGACCCTGCTTCAGTCACTGGTGACGCAGGGGCATCCATTTCCGGCATATGTCCCGATGCCTCAGACACAACTCTGGCACCTCGGCCTCTACCATGGCCACGTCTACCGCGTCCACGTCCTCTAGCACTCATGTTTGCTAATCCGATTTAATCCGATTAAGAGTCTTATGAATCATTATGCTATTTGATGTTTATTAAACAATATTTTATGAAGTATAGGAAGTAAAGTCGTTTCTCGCAAAACGCATCCTATAGTCTCAATCTCTATAGTTTGACTCCTAAAACTAAAAGTTCTAGAGAGTATTTACTGATCATACCACAATATTCATAAAATGAAAACATAAACTTACTTGACTTGGTGGGATGCCCGTGGTGCCATACTTCCTTTAAAACATGCATTTATAATTTAAAATTTTAAACAGCTTTGGAAAATACTTTTGAACCCAAACCACAGTAGGAGTTTCATTACACGGCTCGATACCACAAAATGTAACACCCCAAACCCGACCCATGCGTTATGACCGGATATGATATGCCACATGAGAAAACGTGTAAAATCCTTTTGATTCGTACTAAAATAGGTATTATTTTGTTATAATCAAGAAAAATAAGTTTGATTTGAAATATTTGATAAAATACAACTAATCTCGAAGGTTGATTGATAAATCGATAATTTGAACTAGTAGTCTTATAAAACCGTGACTTTTGAAAATATCGTTGATAATTCGAAAGAAAATTTTCGAGTTAAAATATTTATAAAAGTTTGTTATGAAATCCATTTGTTAATCTATTTTGAAAAAAAAAAAACCTTTATTTAAATTTTTAGAAAAATCCCCATTTAAAACAATTCAAGCAATATAATAAGTACGTCAAAACATAAAGCAAAAATAAAAAAAATATTCCAGAGGCCTTATTACAACATAAAAAACCAAAATAGTAAAAGTAATAAAATAAACGAAAATAGAAATCTAAAGTTAAAAAAAAAACACCATTTCTGAAGTATGGCCTCCACCGAGTCATCCATGGCCCAAATCCATATCACTGAGCATTACCTGCAAGGGTTAAGGAAAAAGGGGTGAGTTACTAGAACTCAGTGTATAATCCCCCTTACCGTTGTCCACTGGGCCTGAACGTGTTTAGCATCATCTTGGGCCTAAGCCTATTTACATAACAGAATATATATATGCAATGTATGCAACCCAACCCATCCATCCATCACACCCCCGACCAGCCAATCACACCGGTGGGGATCAAGTCAACCCACCCCGCCGTTCACACCAATTCGCAGGCAAGTTGCCATTTATAATATTTTATTTTTGGCCAAGCCACCGAAATCATAATGCAACATAATAATAAACATTTTTGTGGCAATGCCACAAGGCTACACTTCTCTTCATCATTTTTCCCAACCCATGCAATATGTAACATGCATCATACATAATTAAACATGATATCCACATATATGTACCACAATCATTAATCCAATAATTTATTACGATATATCGGCCAACTATAGATCTTTGTAATTTGTTCCACTAAAGCATTCTAGCAGTTCGGCCCATAGGGGCATTTTCATAATTCGGCCCATAGGGGCATTTTCGTAAATTGGCCTATAGGGGCATTTTCATAATTTTAACAATTTTAATACCAATTTTGACAAGTTTATTGAAATAATGTAATTTAAGCAAATTTCTCGGTTTATGCCATATTACAATTTTAATCATATAATAATAATGATCATATTTCAAACGTAATATCGAATCATAAATCTACGGGATTTCGGTGTGAGATTACACACCTGATTACGGTAAGGACTAAACCTTCTTGATCGTCGGCACCTAAATCACCATTACACTCGATTAATCCAACAAACGAGATTTTATTATTCTAACTCTAAATCAAATGATCTAATGAATTACTTACTCTTAGTATCGTGAACGACCACGATTTGTCTATTCTCACCGGATGATGGTCCACAACCCGGTGGGAAATCTCGAACCGCCGAAACCGCTCTACGCTTGAACTTAGGAGTAGGAATAGCAAATCCACTCCTTTTGTGCTCTCCAATTACTTTTCCTTTCAAATTGGTACCACTTGTCTCCATAGGAAAAATCTTGGTTAGAACACTACTATGTGAGAAAGTAGTTGTTTTAGTGATAGGAGTAGGCTTACCACTATTTCCGAAGAATTAGCTAAAAGAGAATATCAAGTGATTTCGTCCCTAAAAACATAATTGATTAGTCGAAACTTCGATCCGATTGTAACATAGTCGAGTAGAGATATAATGAGAAATCCAAGAAAGAACCCCTTACCTTAACGATATTGAATCCGATTTCCTCCGATTGACTTAAGGCTAGAATTGAATTGGCTAGGATGATATTCGGCTACCCACTTAGCACACTATGAAAAAGAGGATGATTAAGATGTGAAGGAGTAGGAGGAAACACCATTTCGGTTTAGAAACAAGATACACAACCGAATAGTGATAGACACTTATTCGGCTAGAAAGAAAAGAAAATGAAAGTGAAAAGAGGAGAATAAGGTCACTCACTGATTCGGTCAAGAAGAGAGTGCCCAATACGAAAGAAAAGAAAGAAAAGAAATAGTGAAATGGTTGAAGAAGTGTCAAAAAGAAAAGAAAGGATGGAGAGAAAAGAATGCTAAATAGTTTCGGTTAACAATCAAAAGAAGATGAACCAAATGAATCGAGGGTTACGGCAAAACAAGGGAGAATGATGAACAAATGGACTAGGAGGTTTCGGCCAAAACAAGGGAAAAAGAAATTGGAAAACAAAGTACCAAAATGACTTTAGTGTTTCGACAAGTCAAAAGAAAAAGATTAAAAAAGAAACACAAAATGTTCAAACCAAAGAAAATGCCTCTCATGCACCAAACTTCTAAAATGACTCTAAAAAAAATTGGCTCTCCAATTCCCCCTCTCCAAAACCGTGTATCATCTTTACCAAAAGATGAATGTTGACCAAAAATTCCTCCCCAAGGCAACTCCTAGCATTCGGCCAACATGTTCCCTTCCTTATCCCTTTTCTTTGATTTCTTTCCTTCATTTTCCCTTGTTTTCCTCCATACCATATTTCTTTAGCCATCTTTCCACAATTAAAAAGTCTCCCTTACCATAATTACCACCAAAGCCGACACTTTGGGAAGAAGCACAAAAATTAGTCAAAATAATTTGCACTAGGTGGGATTCGAACCTCTTTCCTTCCATGCTCTCCACTTGACGCCACACCACTCCACCATGTGCTCCACTTGTGCTAGCAAATTACTCGATTATTTCCATAAGCATTGCTGCCACTTACCTTCTCTCCTTAAGGTGCGTAAACATAAAAATTTTGTTAAGGCCCAGTTCAACCCCAGCCTTCTTAGGACCCCTAAACATACACCATTAACATTTTAAACTAGCCTATCACATGATATAACACAAAATATAAATTCTCGAATTTCAGGATGTTACAATTTGCATGAATCACCTTGCTCCCTCTTTGATGATGAAATCCATGGTTCAAATATGAAATCTGGAAATCAGGCACAAAAATAAATGGGTCATTATAAATTTTCTTGAGGGCACTCCTCATCGAGTCATCTCTTATTTTTGAGTATCTCCAGTAGACTTGTTGTTGCCATTGCATGTGTTGCATGAAGTCCATCAGCTTCAACAGCTCATCACGATGATCTGGGCTAGGCGGTGGACCTCTAAACATTGAGGTTTCAATATCAGGTTCAGCTTCTGGTTCCATTGGTTCTGCCTCACTAGGGACTTCATTTGGTTGCTCTGGCGAGATTTTTGTGGGTTCATCTTCTGCTTCTTCGGGATCCTCGCTTTCTTCAAATCGTTGCTGTAGAACAGAATCTCTGGCTACTCGGTAAAGGTCCCAATCGGTGATTGTGCCTTGACTATACTCTGTCTTCTTCACGTCCGCAAGGAGTTTTGCTTTTAAGCATAAAATTGTTATCGTAAAGGGGAAATAGGCCGAGCCAGAACGTCTAACGGCACAATTTTGTATTTCTCTTAGGATGATTTTGCCCACATCAATGGTCTTTCCAGTTAGAATCGAGTATAGTAGGACCATTCGCTCTAATGAGATTGTAGTCCCATGCGAACTAGGCATAAGGCTGAAACGAATGAAATAGAAACATACCTTTGCAAGTGGTGTCAAATACTCTCTTTGACACGTGTGGATTCCTTGTTTTGGCACAATCCACTTAGAACATGGAACTGTAAGTTCCTCGAGGATTTCTTGCAAATTTTCAGGCTTAATGTTGCTCAACAGAGAAGAATATTCATCGTTGTCGAAATCAGGTAATTCAAAGAATTCATTAATAGCATTTGAATTTATTGGTACCTTGATTTCGCGGACTAGAACTTCGGTCAATTCGCTTAAGGTTAAATTCACGTAGAATTCACGAACTAGTTCCTCATCCACACTTGGTCTCTTTTCACAAAACAATTCCCAATTGAGGGCTTCAGCAACTTGACGAATACGTGCCATAAAGTCTCTGTAGTTGCTTTCCTTCAATGTGAAGCCTTTCTCTGGATGCATCTCTTGATTTTTGAAGATACTTTGGTATCTTACTTTGGCTTCTTCACAGTGAAATTTGTTTTATGTTTCGTCAATTTGGGCGGAGGCACGAGTTCTCTTGCGAGGCATGATTAACCTGAACATAAGATGGAAAAAAAATATTTTCTTAAAAATTTAATTAATAAAAATTACTAATATTTCAATAAATTGAAAAATTAAATAATTTAATAAAAATTAAACTTAAGGGAAGAAAATTATTCTTACCACATTCCTTGTAAAAATTAAGAACTCATAAAATAAAATATACTAATGAACAAAAGATGGAAATTTAAAAGGAGGGTTGAAGGCTTTTGGCTTTGGTTGGGCGGATGGGTGCGTGGTAGGGGCTGCACGCAAGCAGCAGCGCACAAGGTCTTGCGCAGGTAGGCTACGGGCATGCGCAGGTGTGGCGCGCAGGAGCAGAACACCGCCTGGGTTGGTCGGGTGTGCGGGGAGATGGTGCACAGCAAGTAACGCGAGCTGGAGGCAGCAGGCGTGAGGCCAAAACACAGGCGACTAGGGATGAAGCGAGAAGCATACGAGGTCGTGTGTGCGATGTGGACGCCGATGCGATGTGTCTTTGAAAAGTCGCTTTGGCGAATGGCTATTATGGCTAGGGGCTGGCGACACTTTGATGAGTTGGTGATTTTGGGATTTTAGGTGTTGAATGAATGAGAAGAATAGAATAGATGGATGAATTATATAATGGAAAGAATAGGAATTAGAGTAGAACTCTTAGAACAATTTAATAATAAAAATATTCTAATTCTAATTCTACTTAATGTTAACAACAATTAATAATTTGCATATGTAATTATCAATTGCTATTAATTTATTAAGATAAACATAAAATAAAATTAATCCTAATCCTAAGCTAAGTTGATAAAAGTTAATATATAAATTATAATGAATATAATTATATATTAAAGTTTATCAATAATTTATAAATATGATATTAAGAAAAATATTTATTCTAGATGCTTTTTTAAAAACTTTTTTACAAAAAGAGGCACCTAGTTTTTATTATTTACAAAAATAGCAACCAAATTTTAAAAATAATTCAATTAAATCCCTAGACTTAATGAAAATTTGAAATTGAGTTGCAATTTAAGACTTGGGTCAAAATTGACCTTTTTATTTGGAAAACCAAAAATTTATTTTGTCATTTAGGGGCTAATTTCTTGGAAAATTATGTAAAAATCAATTCCCAGGAAAGATTGGAGGGGTCACAAGTGGTCCCGCTTAAGTTCCAATCTCCTAGATAGAATTTATTTAAACATAATAAACCCGAAAATATACCCTAAATAATTTATTGAAAACAAGAAAATCTAAAGATCAGATAAACTGAACAAGATTTGATCTCGTTCAGGTCTTTCTCCGTAGTAATGTTTCAAACACTGAGCATTGACGTGAAAATTACCTCCCTTACCTTGGAGTTCAACAACTCCGTATGGATAGACGCGATGAATCGTAAATGGACCGGACCAACGTGATTTTAACTTACCTGGGAAGAATTTCAATCTGGAATTAAATAACAAGACTTGCTGACCTGCTTCAAACTCTCGAACTCGAATATGCTTGTCATGCCATTTCTTGAGTCTTTCTTTGAGTAATTTGGCATTTTCGTATGAGAACATTCGAAATTCCTCTAGCTCGTTGAGTTGGAGCATCCGTTTCTCTTTAGCAGACTTAAGATCCAAGTTGAGTCGTCGAAGAGCCCAGTAGGCTTTGTGCTCTAACTCCAAAGGTAGATGACAGGCTTTCCCAAAGACCAACCTGTAGGGTAACATTCCTAAAGGTGTCTTGTATGCGGTTCTGTCAGCCCATAAAACATCATCTAGTCTCTTGGACCAATCTCGTCGGTTCGGGCAAACTACCTTCTCAAGTATGCCTTTGATCTCCTTATTCGCTAGCTCAGCTTGCCCATTTTTCTGCGGATGGTAAGCTGTAGCAACCTTGTGTTTCACTCCATGTTTATCTAACAACCATTTTAACCACTTGTTCATGAAATGGGTCCCTTCATCGCTGATAATAGCTCTTGAGGTTCCGAACCTTGCGAACACATGTTTCTGCAAGAACTTCATCACAACCTTGGCATCATTCATCGGATAAGCTTCAGCCTCAACCCATTTGGACACATAATCTACTGCTACCAATATGTACTTGTGACCAAAAGACTGAGGGAAGGGACCAAGAAAGTCAATACCCCAAACACCGAACAATTCCACCTCAATGATATTTGTTCGAGGCATCTCATTTCTATTGGTGACATTTCCAACCCTCTGACATCGATCACAACTCTTTACGTAAGCGTATGCATCCTTAAATAATGTTGGCCAAAAGAATCCAGCTTGCAATACTTTGGCTGCTGTACAAGTACCTCCGAAGTGTCCCCCACTCGGAGCTGAATGACAGTGGTATAAAATCTTTTGTATTTCATCTACTGCCACACATCTTCTAATCATCTGATCTGCACACTTTTTAAACAAATATGGCTCTTCCCAAAAATAGTACTTCACATCGTGAAGAAACTTTTTCCTTTGTTGATACGTTTTATCAATCGGCATCAAACCATAAGCTAAATAGTTAGCAAAATTAGCAAACCAAGGAATATTATGGACATGATTTACCTTCAATATGTGTTCATCTGGAAATGTCTCCTGGATCGGAATGAGTGGAGAATTTCCCTCTTGCGGCTCTAATCTGGATAAGTGATCTGCTACTTGGTTTTCTACTCCCCTTCGATCTTGAATTTCTAGATCGAACTCATGAAGTAGAAGCACCCACCGAATCAATCTCGGCTTGGCATCTTTCTTGGCCAATAAGTACTTAATTATGGAGTGGTCTGTATAGACAATCACTTTGGTACCTACAAGATAAGATCGAAACTTGTCGAAAGCAAACACAACAGCAAGTAACTCTTTTTCTGTTATCGTATAGTTCAGTTGACCTCCGGTTAGAGTTCTACTTACGTAGTAGATGGGATGAAAAACTTTGTTTCTTTCTTTGGCCCCCAACGACTCAATGGCGAAGTCACTTGCGTCACACATCAACACGAATGGCGAATCCCAGTCTGGTGTGACGATTATGGGTGCCGTGACTAATCGAATCTTCAGATTGTTGAAGGCTTTTAAGCATTCCTCATCAAACTTGAATATCGAGTCTTTCTCCAATAGCTTGCATAAGGGTTTAGCCACTTTGGAGAAGTCCTTGATAAATCTTCGATAAAAACCGGCGTGACCCAAAAAGCTCCTAACACCTTTTACAGATGTTGCAGGTGGGAATTTCTCAATAACGTCTACTTTTTCTTTTTCCACCTCGATCCCATGTCTCGTTATTCGATGCCCTAGAACAATTCCTTCTCGTACCATAAAATGGCATTTTTCCCAGTTGAGTACGAGATTCGTTTCTTCGCATCGCCTCAGTACCTTAGCTAGATTGGCTAAGCAATCATCGTAAGTATCTATGAATACTGAGAAATTGTCCATGAAAACTTCCAAGTACTTCTCAACCAAGTCAGTAAAAATAGACATCATACATCTTTGAAATGTAGCTGGTGCGTTACATAAACCAAATGGCATGCGTCTAAATACAAATGTACCATACGGACAGGTGAATGTCATTTTTTGTTGATCTTCCGGTGCTACTGTAATCTGATTATACCTTGAGTATTTGTCGAGAAAATAGTAGTAATCTCGTCCTACGAGTCTATCCAGCATCTGGTCCAAAAACGGCAGAGGGAAGTGATCTTTCCTAGTCGCCTTATTCAGCTTTCGGTAATCGATGCAGATTCTCCATCCCGTAACTGTTCTAGTTGGTATCAACTCATTGTTTTCGTTCTCCACGACCGTGATACCTCCTTTATTCAGCAAGCACTGGACTAGACTCACCCATGAACTGTCTGAGATGGGGTAAATTATACCCGCATCCAACCACTTGATAATTTCCTTTTTTACTACATCTTTCATGATGGGGTTCAGTCTCTATTGTCCATCAATCGTTCCTCTCTCGCCATCTTCTAATATGATCTTGTGCATGCATACGGATGGGCTAATACTGCGAATATCAGCTATGGTCCATCCGATAGCCTTCTTGAATTATTTCAAAATTATGATAAGTTTCTCTTCTTGTTCAGTAGTTAATTCTGCTGAAACAATCACAAGTAGAGTAGAGGCGTTACATAAATAACATATTTTAAGTGTGAAGGTAATACCTTGAGTTCTAACTTAGGTGGCTCCTCGATTGATGGTTTTGGCTGGATATAATCTCTTTTCTCTAATTCCAAAGATTCAAAACGGGATTGTGGATTAAATCCCTTTTGATTAGCTTCTAACACAGCTAAGCGTTCATCCCCCTCTTCATCATTTGGGGGATCCGATGTCAAAATTCTTTCCAGTGGGTCCTCAACACAGTTAAGTTCCTTCTCTACTATTAATTCTTCTAAATCGGATACTACAGAACAATCATCCATTGTGTCAGGAAATCGCATTGACTTAAAAACATTAAATGTTACCTGATCATCCTGAACACGCATAGTCAGCTCGCTCTTTTGCACATCAATAAGGGTCCTTCCAGTTGCTAAGAATGGTCTTCCTAGAATAATTGGCACTTCTTTGTCGACTTCAAAGTCTAGAACTACAAAGTCAGTAGGAAAGATAAATTTATCTACACGTACCAATACGTCCTCGATTTTTCCTTCTAGATGTGCTAAGGATCGATCTGCTAGTTGAAGTGTAACCGTAGTTGGTCTAACTTCTCCTATCCTGAACTTCCTAAATATTGACATAGGCATCAAGTTGATACTTGCACCTAAGTCACATAATACCTTACCACAATATGTTGCTCCAATGTTGCACGGTATGGTGAACCATCCAGGATCTTTCAATTTTGGGGGTAGTTTGTCCTGAAGATATGCACTGCATTCCTTTGTCAGAGCTACTGTCTCAAATTCTCCAAGTCTTCATTTCTTAGACAAGATATCTTTCATGAACTTGACATAGTTCAGCATTTGCTCAAGTGCTTCGACCAACGGGATGTTGATGTGAAGTTGCTTGAGTATGTCAAGTAACTTCTTGAATTGAATCTCCTGCTTCATCTTCTGAAGTCTTTGAGGGTAGGGTGGTGGTGGTTTCATTACTGGAACTGATTCTGGTTGATTCGCTTTTGGCGATAATTCTGCATCTAACGAAGTTGTTGGTTGATCAGAATTAACTGGTCCTGAGGTTACTTTGTCGGGTTTTGTAGATTTCGGTTCTGGTGAAACTGGGGTTTCAACACTTGGTTGAACTTCTTCTGAGTCTTGAGCATCATCTTGCTCCTTTTCAACTTCGACAGTGTTGGGCTCTACTATCTTTCCGCTCCTCAATGTCAATGCTTTGCAATGCTCCTTTCTCGGATTTCTCGAATTTTCCGTATCACTGGGTAAGGTACCCTGTGGTCGGTTCCTAAGTTCAGTTACAAGCTGGCCCACTTGATTCTCCAAATTCTTCAATGTAGCTGCTTGGCTCTGGATTAAGGCATCATTCTTTGCCATGTATGTCTTTAGCAAACTCTCCAAGCTATTGGATGCTTCAGCTTGAACAGGTTTCTGAACTTGTTGCGGAAAATTAGGCGGATGGGTTGGTTTGGGTTAGGTGTAAGTGGTACTGGTTCCAGCCCCTTGGTTACTCCAGGAGAAATTCGGGTGGTTTCTCCATGATGGGTTATAAAAATTTGATTGCAGCCCTTGCCTTCCTCGGTTTTGGTTCTGATTACCCATGTAGTATACAGATTCTGGGTTCGAAGGGCATTCTTCAAACAGATGTCCCTCCCCACAATAAACATAGGCTATATTTTCAAATTGATTAGGTGGTTGTGCTGTAAAACCAATAGACCCATTAGTAGTAAGATTTTTAAGCATTGAGAATATTGATGATACCTGAGATGCGAGTGAAGTAAGAGCGTCTACTTCATGAATTCTGGCGACTCATCTTCCTGATGCTGCACGACTGGTTGGCCATTGATAATTGTTGCTGGCAATCCTCTCAATAATTTCATAAGCCTCGTTATAAGACTTAGAAAGGAGAGCACCATTAGCAGAGGCGTCCACTACCATCTTTGTGTGGGCGTTGAGACCATTATAGAATGTCTCAAGTTGAATGCAATGTGGGATTCCATGATGAGGGCATTTTCATAATAACTCTTTAAATCTTTCCCATACCTCATACAAGGACTTGTCATCCATTTGGTGGAAGGAAGTGATCTCGTTCCTCAGCTTAGCATTCTTGCTTGGCGAAAAATACTTCATGAGGAATCTCTCGGCTAACTCTTGCCATGTAGAAATGGAGTTCGGTGGCAATGAGTTCAACCAGGCACGAGCTCTGTCCCTTAACGAATATGGGAACAACTTCAATCGTAAGGCATATTCAGAAACTCTGGCTAACTTGAAAGAATCGCTCACTTCCATAAATAGTCTTAAGTGAAGATGAGGATCTTCAGTAGGCATTCCACTGAATTGGCCCACTGTCTGAAGCATCTGGAACATGACTGGCTTCAGCTCAAATTGTTGTGCCTCAATTTTGGGTCTCCTAATACCCAGATTAAGATCATTAAATACTGGCACGTCATATTGTCTTAAGGCTCTATCCCTATCATCAGCAATATGGATAGGATTCTGAGCAGGGTTTGCTCCGTTTTCTTGGTTCATATTCTCGAAGTTCATTTCTTCGGTCTTTCTCTGGTTTGCTTGTCTTCTTTGTTGTCGAAAGGTTTGTTCCATTTCAGGGTCCACAGGGAGTAAGTCAATAGTATGGTCAATACTCATAAACACCTGAAATAATCACAGAAAATTGAGTAAGTAAAAATTTCAATATGAAAATAAATAAACCAAAATGTAAAAAAGATTCACAAACAATGACTTTGAAAAACAGTCCCCAGCAACGGCGGCAAAAACTTGGAACGGTGAAAATGTGCAAGTGTACACAATCGCAACAAGTAATAAAGTGACAAGTAAATGTCGAGTTATCGTACCCACAGGGACTGTAAAAGTTTTATTTATGAAAATGATTTTAAGCACTTTGGTGAAGAAAAAATATTTGAATTTAAGAAATATTTAAAAGCTAAAAAAAAGTAAAAAAAATCAAATAAAACAAAGTCTAATGCACGATTTCAAAAACTGATTTTAATCAAGATGATATAATTGTGTTGGATTAATTACATTTCTTACCTTAGAATTATTAAACCTATGCTTATACTTGTTACGAATAAATCATGGCAACTCGGTAATTTGCTAAATTATGAACATATTTACCAAAAAAAAAGCCATTCATCTCTTGTACATATCCCTATGTCAATTCGACCGATTAAAAAGATTTATAAAAGTAAACATGTTATTGCACATACATACTTATTAAATTAAACAATCTCTCACATATTCCTATGTCGATTCAACCGATTAATTCAACCTAATAAGCATATAAAAGACCATATGAGGTAACAAAGTATCCTTACCTTGAAACAGTTTAATCACAAAAATCTTGCAAGTTATGCAAGGCATATGTATCGCCAAATACAATGCTAATTTAATCTTCAGCTACCTTAGAAGAATTAAACATGCACAGATTAAGTATTGTGTCAATTAATTACAATTTCAATGCATTTAAATAATTAATTCTTTAGTTATCTAAACAATTATAATGCCAGATAACTTAAGCATGATTTTACTTAATCAAGCATTTTACCGAGGCCTATAACAACATAAACACAATTTTAATAATTTAAGAGGACGAAATGCAATCAACCCAACACGAATTAAATTCAAGCTAATTTGATTAAATTAACCATTCCAATAGCATAAATATTCATAAACATGTTTGTCAAAACAATAACGAAATTTAAAGAGATAGGGAACAAGAAGCAAATCCGGTGTTTCTCCGTGGCTTGACTGATTGCTCCGTTCTTTGTTCTCCGTTGTGCTCGACTATCAAGGTGGCTTATGAACACTCCAATTTCTGCTCCAAATGGTTGAGAAAAACCTATTTTCCAAGAGGAGGAATCGGCACAAGAAGGCTTTGTTTTATTTTTGGAGATAAAGAGAGAATGGAGAGAAGAGAAGTGATGAGAGAATGAGAATGTTGAAGGCTTGAGGGATCGTTTGAATGATCAGCAAGGGGTGGTATTTATAGCTGATTGTGGCTGCTAAAAATAGCAAATCCCATCAGCCAAAGAGCCCTCCCTTGGCTGGCCATCTATGTGGCAAAGTTGATGGCTTCAACTTTGCTAAATATGGCATGGGGCAAATCTACAAAGCCACTATATTTGGAGGGGGTTGAATGCAACTTTGAAAAGTCTTCAAGGGATTCTTTGAAAGCTTAATTAATCAGCTAATAAGCTGATTTGGGTCAGCATATGGACGGTTTGGGCTGCCCAATTCTTTGCTCGGTTCGGTTCAATCGGTTTGGTCAACTGATTCGGTTCAACTGGGCCTTTTTCATAATTAATTAAGATTAATTTATTTAGCCCAAATTAAATTGGGAATAAATTAAAATTAATTATATTATGATTAAATATTCATAATTGGACCGTCTTGGGCTGGAAATAAATTCGCCTTGATACTTCAAATTTCTTCTCGGGTTTATTCTTCGAGCAGTGTTTGCCGAGCCAATTTTCGCCCTTTGTGCGAATCTGTCGAAAATAGTCAAAATAAATCAAAATTAACTATAAAATTAATTAAAATTCATCATGTTCATATTTTTAGCACAATTTAATTATTTTATAATATTTAATTATTTTTCGACAAGAATTTAATCGAAACTGCATACATTTGGGTTAAAAAGGGCATGAAAAAGTGTATAAATTTCTGTGTTTCCAGCCACTCCTTTTTTTAAATCCTCCGGCTAATAACTGGTTTAGCTGGCCTATCATATTCTTTTGGAATTCTATCATTTGTTCCCACATTTCTTGTTAAATCTTGGTCAATTGCCCCTGCATCTGTATTTGCATTTGCTCTATTCTCTCCAATCTTTGTTCCATGTTTTCCAGGTTAACTGAAATATTTTTACCTAATTATGGTCCTTTTGTAAAAGTCTAATGCAAATGATGCAATGTAATGCAAATGCGTGAATGCAAAAAGAAGGCATCGATCTGGGTTCAACTTCATTTAGAAAACTTTATTAGAAAACAAAATCCTTTACATAAAACGGACTACAGATATGCTTTCGCCCTAAGGCCCAAAGTTTTAATTTTCCCAAATAGCGAAGCTAGCTCTTGACCACGATCTGACTGCAACTCATACTTAGTGCTCAACGTATCAGCCTGTACTGCTAAAGTCTATAGATGATCAGCTACCTCTCGAATCTGGACTATTGCTTCACCCAGGACATAATCCCGATTTCAAACTTGATCATGAGAGTGGTGGAGCTCTTCCTTCCAATGCCCTTCTCTTGCTTCAAGAAGCTCGATTCGGAGTTCACAATCTTGTAATGCCGATTCTAATTTTTTGGTCTTGCCCTTCATTTCCTCAATCTTGTTCAGACTCGACCTCAGCTCGTTTGCAAAATGACGACTTCGATAATGGTGAAGAGACCGTCCCAATTCAGCCACTCTAGCTTTTAATCCACTCTTTTCCTTTTGGCTCTCTACCAAACTCCTTTCCAAGGCCTCGTTCCGCATCTGCATATCTAGGAACTTCCTCTCCCAATGGGCAGCTTTGGACTTTTCCTCTTGAACCTCCTGTTGCCACTGTTCCGAAGTCTTCCCTAATCCAGCATTTTTTATTGATAGACGCAGCTTATTATACTCTGTCTTTAGGCTGTCCAGGTCTTCCTTGACCCTTTTCTTTCCTTTTCTTAACTTATTAGCCTCCAGTTTCTATACATCCATGTCTAACCTCAGATACATTTTCTCTTCTTCCAACTTCTCTATCCTCTTTCCAAGCTCTGAACTCATCTTTTCAAAATCTTGTTTTACAATCTCTAACTCCGATGGGACCATTTGCAAGCATTCTTCTCTTGACCGGGCGCCTTCTGAATTCAGCTCGAGGATGTTATCATTAATCCTTCTAATCCTCTATCCACTGTATTCTAGGGTCATCATTGGGTTTGCGGATAATCTCTTCATCCTACGAATCTGATTCCAAGCACCAAAAATCTCATTAACCCTCTTCTTATAGTTTTCCATCTGTATGAGAACTCACATTGAGCTAGCCCATATGTCGTTGGTACAAACTGTCTTGATCTATATTGCTTTAGTACGAGCAAAAGAGAATAGCCGACGGCTCCCCAAATTCCAAGTAAAGGAACCCAGTCAAAATTCCCACATCGATAAAGAATTTTATCTGGAATCATCCAAGGGGCTCTCCACTCGATGTCTTCCTCTTGAAGGTTTTGAAGGAGCACCATCCAATTTTCCTGGGGCACGTCTTCTCTCCTTGGTGTAGCCACGATCTCTTTTAATGGAGAACAATCTTTAGAGAAAACCCGATAAGAGACTTTCTCTACCTTACAGAAATGACTGTAAAACAATGCTAATAGCAATTGCACACATCCAATGAATCTACCTTCACCTGCTCTCCGACATGCGTTTAAAGATCTGGACGTCTCGGCTAAAATTGCAGGTACAGGCGTGACCCTTTGTCAAGTCGACCGAATAAACCTGTGACTGTTTCATCTACATATCTTAGAGTTTTAGGGAAGATTACCAGACAATAAATACACAAGGCAAAGACGTCAACCTTCTTCTTTGCATTTGGATGGGCTAAGACCAAGTCCCTCAAACTAACCCAAGAAATGCATTTACCCTCACCTTTCTTCTGAGTTCTGGCTGCAATCCACTGTCCACTCATCCCCGTGATATTCATTAACTTCTTCACAAAAGTTGGAACATTAGCAGCCCTAGAATAAACTCTGTCGACTTGGGTCCTCGAACAGCAAAGCAAGGTCGTATATTCCTTCACCGTGGGTACTAAATCTACTTTCCATAATTACGATAGAATAGTTGCTTTGCCTTATCATCCCATTGGGTCCATATTCCCTTCAACTCCTGAAGCTCATTTTACGTGACTCTGATATGAGCGAAATCCCGTAGTTTCGACACATACCCCTCAGCTAAGCTATCCCCTTTCTCTAATTGCCTTTGCTCTGACCATATACGGACGACTGCATTTTCTTCCACTTTATCAAGGAATTCATTCTCCATAACCAACTTTCTAACTTTAGAAACTGACCGTGAATCGATACCTCTTTAAATATGAAATGACATGCACAAAAGAACACAACAAGTTAGTACCGCAAAATATAAAGCAAGCAAAGTATACAAACATCTATTTGGGTAACTACTAAGGTTTGACATAGTTCTACTTAGGGTGAGTTCTTATGTTTTCTACGTGTGGTTTATGTAACACCCCTAACCCGTATCCGACACCGGATTAGGGTTAAAGGCATTATCGGATAGATCAGAAACACTTTCAAAAGTTTCATACAACCATTCATCAATCTCAATAATAGTGTCCCACAAATAGGTCATCGAGACCTTAAGCATGCCTAGAAACAAGGTCGGGACTAAACCGAAACACATACAGAAATCCTCAAAATTTAAAACTTTTCTAAGTTTCAGGGGTTACACGTCCGTGTGTGCAGGCGGTGTAACTCCCACGGCTACTAGACACACCCGTGTGTCCTCCCCGTGGTCGAACCTAATTTAGCACCACGGCCATCAAGCACGCCCGTGTACCCTAGCCGTGGTCGATCTTGACTTGGCCACACGGTTACCAAGCACCCCCGTGTGCTAAGGCCGTGTACTCTTAGGCCATATACTAACTTATCCACACGGCCACCAGACACTCCCGTGTGCCATGGCCGTGTGCTTTTAAGCTAGTTACTAACTTAGCCCGACGGTCACTAGGCACACCCGTGTGCCACAACTGTGTGACAAAATAGGCCATTTGCAAGGCCAAAAATGCCACCCACATGGGTCATACCTACAAGAAATGTTTACCAACTCATTTCAGACACAAATGACAAGAAAAAACATGCCAAATTAACCATTCAATCTATACATCCTATACCAATTCCAAACATACTAAATTACAAGGTTAAAACTCATCCCATCACAAACATATTTCATTTATTCACTTAATCAAATCTTGACCATTTAATGCATCATCTAACCATACCAAAAACATGCTTCACACATCACATTCATTTAAGCAAATTTGCAACTTATAACTAGCCAAATCACTTGGCTAAGTTCATATAACAACTTATACCAAATACTAGCCTATACATGCCATATCTAGCTATATACATTTTCAAAGTGTACCAAAATAAACTTAGTAGTGTGATGACGATCCTTGATGGTCCCGAGCCTTCAGTAGCTTTGACAACCTATAATACAGAGAAAACACACACAGAGTAAGCTTTCCAAAAGCTTAGTAAGTCATAATACAAACAAACTTAATATGTAAAGCATATAAGCATATAACCACATTGGCACAATCCATATACAAAGCAAATTTCTCACATATATACTTTGGTAAATATCCTTGACCATTTTTGCCACATTCATCAATTCAAGAATCATATACACATAGCTTTTTCATGCATGCTTTCATTTATCATATGTCTATACCATCATACAAATCATCATAGTAAGATCATATAGATACTTTGTAACATCCCGAAATTAGGCCTAGTAGGATTGGGCCTTGAGCTTTAGGAAAAATTTAAGTATTATTTTTGTGTTGGCACGGGTAGGAATTTTGTGTGTTAGCATAGTCTTGTGAAGGCTTGATTTTATTTAGGAAGTTAGATAATTTTTAGTATGGTTTATTTAATGAAGTTGATTAAGTGAGCTTAGCACTTAAGTTAATTTAAGTGTTAAATTCTAACACATGAGGAGTTAGTGGCATAGTGGATAAGGAGCTTGAAAGGTTACTTGAGGGAAGTGGTTCGAGTTGCTTGGAAAGCATTTTGAAGACTTTATTTTTTGTATCCTAGCATTGATGGACGGTCAAACTCTAATTATGATAGGTTGGACCTTAAGTTTTTGGTAAGTTGAATATTGGTTTAAGGAAAGCTTGAAATAGGGGATAAGAATCTTAAAGTTATGGAAGGTTGGGGAGACAAAAGGCTTGAAGAGTGGATGATGTTTTGGAAGCTTTTCCATGGTCATTTGACCATGAACCTAGACGGCATAAGGGGCTAAAGGGGTTGGTTTAATTGGGACGGAGATTAAGGGGTTGATAGGGAAGAATTGAGGAGGAAAAAGGGGGATTGTGTTGGCTAATGTGTTGACCGAATATGGTATGGATTAGGGAGGTGTTAGTTGACCAAAAGTTGTCAATTTGTGCATCTTTTTCCTTTGTCCAAATATTTTCTCTTAGCCGAAATTGTCAATTGGCATTTGGTAAAAACTTTGCTTTGTTTTGGCCATTACATTTTTGACCAAATTGGTATCAGAGCTAAGTTCAAAAGCTCGACTGTGGGCCCGAGGCCCAAAATGTTTTAAAGAATGGATTTTAAAATGTGTTGTTGAAAATTATATGGTTGGAAAGGCATGGCCTCGAGTCTCCGACATCAATCCGCCCTGGTAAGTACATCAAACTGTTGATTTTGATGATATGATATGATGAAGTTGGCATGACTGTATAGTAGTAGGAACTACTCTAGAGACCCAAACTATAGGTTGAATGTACTCATGAAACAACTTCTTATTAAAATTATTCATAAAGCGTGTTTTAAAGAAAGTGGAATAATGACTAATGCATAAAACTTTTAAATCGATAAGTCGAGATGTTAGACATGAGCACTCGAGATCGTGGGCGTTGTGGATGTGGTAAAAGCCGAAGTGTTAGGGCTAGATTTTCGCATTCAAGGCATAATTCCAGTGAATGAGGCGTTAGCATCGGTGAGTGGGTGAGACAGAGTATCATGATCGAGTTCGGATTGATGAGTGACTCGAGATAGTTAAAGAATCGGTAAAGCACTTGGAGTTGGAGTGCGTGGGTGTAAGAAGAACAGAGATCACGGTTCTCTAGGGTCACAATCTCGCTCACGTAAAACATGTCAAGGCATGGTCGAACTTTTTGGCTTGCGATTATTGTGGAAGGTGTCATCCGGGAGAATGTTGGAGGAAGATAGGAGTATGCTTGAGATGATGAGTCTAAGGAGCTTAAGGCTCAGGATTGTTTCCTCACTCTCAAGTCAGGTATGTTTTGGTTGGAAGTGATGGTTGTTTGTAGGAAAATTTTTGGTATAAGTGTAAGTGTTAGATAATGGTTTGCTATGGTGGATTAGTATGTTGGTTTTATTAAGATTTTGTTAAAATTACATTGTGGTTTTATTAAGATCAGAGTCTTGCAAAGAAGAACGTAGTGTGGCGAGATAGGACTGTTAGTTAGTTGGAAATTTCGAGGACGAAATTTCTTTAAGGAGGGTAGATTTGTAACATCCCGAAATTAGGCCTAGTAGGATTGGGCCTTGAGCTTTAGGAAAAATTTAAGTATTATTTTTGTGTTGGCACGGGTAGGAATTTTGTGTGTTAGCATAGTCTTGTGAAGGCTTGATTTTATTTAGGAAGTTAGATAATTTTTAGTATGGTTTATTTAATGAAGTGGATTAAGTGAGCTTAGCACTTAAGTTAATTTAAGTGTTAAATTCTAACACATGAGGAGTTAGTGGCATAGTGGATAAGGAGCTTGAAAGGTTACTTGAGGGAAGTGGTTCGAGTTGCTTGGAAAGCATTTTGAAGACTTTATTTTTTGTATCCTAGCATTGATGGACGGTCAAACTCTAATTATGATATGTTGGACCTTAAGTTTTTGGTAAGTTGAATATTGGTTTAAGGAAAGCTTGAAATAGGGGATAAGAATCTTAAAGTTATGGAAGGTTGGGGAGAAAAAAGGCTTGAAGAGTGGATGATGTTTTGGAAGCTTTTCCATGGTCATTTGACCATGAACCTAGACGGCATAAGGGGCTAAAGGGGTTGGTTTAATTGGGACGGAGATTAAGGGGTTGATAGGGAAGAATTGAGGAGGAAAAAGGGGGATTGTGTTGGCTAATGTGTTGACCGAATATGGTATGGATTAGGGAGGTGTTAGTTGACCAAAAGTTGTCAATTTGTGCATCTTTTTCCTTTGTCCAAATATTTTCTCTTAGCCGAAATTGTCAATTGGCATTTGGTAAAAACTTTGCTTTGTTTTGGCCATTACATTTTGACAAAATTGGTATTTTTTTATTTCTTCTTTTCCTCTCAAGTTTTACTCTCTTTTGGTACCAAAACATTGCTACTTTTGAAGACATTTATCATTTCTTTTCTTTCTCTCTAGTGCCGAATTCATTCTATCACCAAAAGCATTTCTCATATTTACGTTTTCTTTTTCATTCTCTTTCTCTCTTCTCTTTCTTTCTCATAGTGAAACTATCCTATACTTTTCACCATTTTTCTTTCTTTTCTTTTTGTTAAAAACCCAAACCATCATATTTGAAACTACCATCTTTTCTCTTCTTTTGTTAAAGCCAAAATCACCATTTCTCTTCTTTTTAATTGTTAAAGTCGAATCCTTTTTATAGTTCAAGTAAGGGTAAATCAATCTCCGTATTTTGGGTAAGGATTATCTATCAATCGTTTTCTTTATTTTCCTTTAGATTAACCGCTTTTAGGAATCTAATCCTCTTACTCCTTCGTGGCCAAATCTTTGAAGGAGGATTTCGGGGCTTCTTGTAGTTGACGATTAGGGAGAGATCGTTCGAGTTTCGAATAATCCAAGGTAAGGAGATGATGATATTCGGCCAAGGGCCATATCTTGTAATGATAATCGATTTCTAATATAGTGTTATGTAGGTGCTATCGACGTTGTAGGCAAGGGTCGGAAATCTTAAGTATTATATCGCTCGCCGTGTTTGCAAGGTGTGTAACTTATGCTAAACTTCTAATAGATCAATAGCTTTATTGATAAAAATGTGTTTATAAAGAAATATAAATGTTTATGGCTTCGGGTACCATTCAATGGTACGGTGAATTGAGGTATGTTATTCCTTCGTACTATGTATGATTTTAATATGAAACATATTCGATATTTGATTATGATTTTGATATAATGTACAAGGCATAATATTTACATCGCTAATAATGCTATATACATAATATGAAATGTGTCCGATTCCGATATGATAATGGGGCATATGGCATGATAATGAAATAATATGTTATTGCAAGGGCATATGGGTAATATTGAAAGGGGAAGTGTTCCGGTGGTTTTTACCACATTATCCGGTGACTTCGGTCACGATATTATGAATCCGGTGACTTCGGTTCACCCTAACCCAGAGGGCTCAGTAGGTGTGGCAACCTCTGTGCGCATGTCTAGGAATGGTTTGGTGGGAGCTTGGTATTTAAGCATCCGCGTGACTCACCTCCTCTCCACTCGAATCTCTGCTGGTGCGTAGCTTTGGTTCACCCCGAGCAAGAGGACTCGGTCATAGGCTAAACACAATAACTAAAACCCGAAGGAATTAGCCGTGTTTTTATAAAAACAACAAAACCCTAGTTTTAGAACTCTTAAAACTTTCTTCTAAATTCATGAAAACCATCTTTACAAAATTTTACGAAAGATTTCCGATTTATACGAAAATGCCCCTAGTGGTAAAATTACCAAAATACCCTTGGTTTATAAAATGACCAACTACCAAAAATAGTTTTGCCAAAATTTCATTATTTTATCAATGTTCAAAACCCTAATTTGCAAATTATCAAAAATACCTTGAATTTTGGAAATTTCAAAATTGCCCCTAACTTATAAAATTACCAAAATGATTACGATTTCCAAAATTTTTGCAACATCACCGTTTTGAAAAGTACAATTCTCAAAAAGAACCCTTAAAGTTTTGTAACCTTTGAAATATCCCTGATTTATAAGATTTTACAAATTTACCCCGCTTGGAAAAAAAAATAACCAAAATACCCCCAGAGGTCTAAAATCAGAAATACCTGGATTTCAAAATTTTTCAAAATACCCTGTAATTTAAAAATACAAAAATACTTTGTGACAAAATCACCAAGGAACTTTTTCCTTTTGAAAAATTACAAAAATACCCCTATAGGATAGAATTACGAAAATACCCCTGGGTAGTGGAAGGAAAAAAAAATAATAACAATGAAAACTACAACCTTTCTCTGAATGAACGAGAGTTCATGATTGTTTGATGGATGTATGGATGAATGAATGGAAAGACTGTGTGCATACGAAAGAACCACTCCTAAAACTCTTTTCATAAAATTTCTTCGTGGGTAATCAAGTGAAACAAAGACTAATTCATAAAACTTCTTAATCAGATCACGACATTAGAAATGAGATCTAGAGGACATGGTCTTCGTGGACGAGGTAGAGGAAGGATGACGGTGTCAGAACCTGTTAGATCGGGTCAAGGGTCTGACAATGAGATACCACCGCCACCACCACCCCCAGCTGTTGGTGTTGAGCAGCAAGCTCAGACGGGGGATGATGCTGTGTCGCAGGCTGTGCTGCGAGTTTTGGAGTTGGTGGCTGGTGCAGGAGGAAATTCGGGAACCCGTAAGTCTGTGCCTGAGCGGCTCCGAGCTAATGGAGCCGAAATGTTTCGTGGAGTATCGGGTGTGGCACCCAGTTCAGCTGAGTACTGGTTGGAAGCAACAGAGCGCATCATGGATGAGCTTGACTTGACCCCTGAGGAGAAGTTAAAAGGAATGGTGGCACTGTTACGCGATGAAGCGTATCAGTGGTGGTTATTTATTCGAGGATGGTGCCACGGTGAGGATCGACACAGGAATATGTTAAGGAAGCATTTTCGGAAGAAGTATGTGGGAACCGGGTATCTTGATGAGCAAAGGAAGGCATTTACGGGGGTGGTTCAAGGGAACAAGTCCGTGGCGGAGTATGAGGTGAATTCACGAGGTTGAGCCGATATGCTCGAGGAGTAGTGGCAACCGAGCATGAGCTTTGTGTCCATTTTGAAGGCGGGCTAAGGGATAATCGAGATCGTTGATAGCACCGCATCGGGAGGCGGGAGTTTTACGCTTTGGTAGAAAAGGCCAAGGTGGTGAGGAATCAAGGATTCTACAAAGCGGGCTATGGATAGGAATAGGCCCAAAAGAGGTTTTGGGCGTCTCGCAAAGGTTCATAAGAGGCTTAGAGTTGATGGGGCGCGAGGTCGACAAGTTGGTTCGGAAGGGCGGTATCGACCTTGTGATGTGTGTGGAAAGAAGCACTTAGGAGAGTCTTTGGAAGAAAACAGGAGGATGTTTTAGATGTGGGTCCAAGGACCATGTGATCAAGGATTGTCCTAAGCAATCGGATGAAAGCCGACCAACGACTCAGAATGTTAGTCGATGGTAGAGGAGGACCATGACCTCAACGAGGTCGTGGTTCGAGTAACAGAGGTAATGGTCTTTGGCAGAGGCCGTGGAACACAAGGCAGAGGTCTTTGCTAATCTTGAGGCAAGGAAACCAGGTTTGGTTTATGCGGTTATTTGGAGGAAGATGGAGATGCGTGCGGACGTTATAACCAGGTACATTCTTTATTTTTGACAAGCCCTATTTTTCTCTAATTGATGTGGGCTCGACCCATTCCTATGTTGCATGTAGTGTAGTGGAAACACTAGGTCTAGACTCGAACCTTCCGATAGGCGGATGATCGTAGTAAGCCCATTAGGCCTAATTGTAGTGATGGATAAGATCTTTGGAATGTACCCTAGAGATTCGAGGAGTGAACTTTTGGGGTGACTTAATGGAACTACCTTTGGGAGTTTGAACTTATACTTGGAATGGGTGGCTAGTAGAGCATCGAGCCGTGTTAGATTGTGCGGCTAAGCGAATGGAACTAAGGACCCCGGAGGATGAAGTAGTAGTAATGATCGGAGAGAGAAGAAACTACCGCCCAACGTAGTTTCGGCGTTGAAAGTGAGAAAATGGTTAAGAAAGGGTGCAAGGCGTTCTTAGCCTTCGTAAGTGCGTTAGGTGGAAAGGAAGAAGGTGTCGGTGGAGTTAGAATGGTGAAAGACTTTGAAGATGTATTTAGGAGGAATTACAGTGAATACCCCGAGATAGGGAGGTGGAGTTTGGAATAGACTTACTCAGGGAGCAGACTCTGTGTCAATCGCTCCATACCAAATGGCGCCAAAGGAGTTAGTTGAGCTCAAGGCTCAAATCCAAGAGTTGTTGGATCGTGGGTTCATACGACCCAATGTGTCTCCATGGGGAGCACCAGTTACATTTGTAAAGAAGTAGGGCGGAACTATGCGTATGTGCATAGATTACCGTCGATTGAATAAGTGACCATCAAGAACAAGTATCCTTTGCCAAGGATCGATGACTTGTTCGATCGGTGAAAAAGGGCGATATTCTCAAAGATAGACTTAAGGTCGGGATATCACCGATTGAAGGTGAAAGAGGCGGATATCCATAAGACCGCTTTTAGGACAAGATACGGCCATTTTGAGTTTGTGGTGATGCCGTTTGGATTGACAAACGCTCGGCCAGCGTTCATGGATATGATGAACCGAGTTTTTCAACCCTACTTGGATAGGTTCGTCGTTGTGTTCATCGACGATATTTTGGTGTATTCTAAGTCGAAGAGGAGCATGATGAACATCTCCAAGTGGTGCTACAAGTGTTAAGGAGAAGAAGCTCTATGCCAAATTCAGCAAGTGTGGATTTTGGCTTAAGGAGAGTGGCATTCTTAGGGCATGTGGTATCCGCATGAAGGAAGGAAGAGTGGATCTGGGAAGATCGAAGCGGTGTTGGATTGGAAACCACCTAGGTCCGTGGGTGAGATTTGAAGTTTCTTAGGTTTGGCAAAGCTATTACGGAAGGTTCGTAGAAGGATTCTCGTCAATAGCCGCGCCTTTGACAAAGTTACTAAGGAAGGAAGTACCCTTTGAATGGTCCGATAAGCAACGTGAAGAGCTTTGACAACCTTAAGAAGGTGTTGACGGAGGCTCAGTGTTAATTCAGTAGGAGGCTGGGAAGGATTTTGTGGTGTCTTGTGACGCCGCATACGGGATTAGGATGTGTGCTAATGCAAGAAGGAAAAGTAGTCGCTTATGCGTCTCGGCAACTAAGGCCTCATGAGGTTAACTACCCAACTCATGACTTGGGCCAGCAGATGGTTTTTCGCCCTTAAGGTTTAGAGGCACTACCTCTATGGAGAAAGGTCAGTGATCTACACAGACCACAAGAGCCTTAAGTATCTGTTGACTCAGAAGGAGTTGAACTTGAGGCAACGAAGGTGGGTAGAGTTGTTGAAGGACTACGACTGTTCAATAGAATATCATCTGGGCAAGGCGAATGTGGTAGCTGATGCCCTAAGTCGGAAGGTTGTGTCGGATCTAAGGGCTATGTTCGCTCACTTAAGTTTGTGCGATGATGGAAGCTTTGTTGGCGAGTTGCAAGTCAAGCCCACATGGGTGAAGGAGGTGAAAGGGGACAGGTTGGTTGATAAGGATCTAAGTGTTAAGTTACAACAAGTACGGAACGGAGAGTTAGAGGATTATAGTGTTAATGATGAGGGAGTAATGTGTTACAAAGGAAAAGTTTGTATGCCGAAAGACAAGGAGTTAAGACAAAGGATTCTTCGAGAGGCGCATAGTAGCCCTTATGCTATGCATCCCGGAGGCATTAAAATTTGTCATGCAGATCTAAGGGAACAATTTTTGTGAGTCCGATCTTAAGCAAGAAGTGACTGAATTTGTGGGGAAATGTTTGGCGTGTCGCCAAGTTAAGGTGAACACCAAGTTCCATCAGATTGCATCAACCAATCGAGATTCCGCAATGGAAGTGGGAGAGAATTACAATGGATTTCGTTAGTGGGCTTCCCCTTACGCCTACTAAGAAGGACTCGGTATGGGTGATAGTGGACCGTTTGACTAAGTCCGCGCATTTCATCCCGGTAAGAGTTGACTATTCTCTTGAAGTGGCTAAGTTATATGTGGCGAAATTGTGAGGTTACATGGTGTACCAAGATCGATCATCTCCGGCGAGACCCAAGGTTTATAGGGCCCTATCAGAGTGCGAAGCGAGTTGGGGCGAGTGGCATACCAATTGAGTTGCCACCGAGTTGCGAGTAGATGCACGACGTATTCCATGTATCCATGCTACGTCGTTACCGATCGGATCCGTCTCATGTGGTATTGTCGAAGAAGTAGAGCTAAGGCGGACTTATCCTACGAGGAAGAGCCGATTCGGATATTGGAAGCGTGATGTGAAAGTGCTATGGAGGAAGTTAGTTCCTCTAGTCAAGGTGTTATGGCGCAATCATGGATCGGAAGAAGCCGTGGGAACCGAGAAGAGGTAATGCGACAACAATACCCTCAATTATTTTAGTTAGAAAATTTCGAGGACAAAATTATTTTAAGGGGGTAGAATTGTAACATCACGGAAAGGGCCTATCGTTTTGAGTTTAATTATGCGAAGTAACATGTTTTATGTACTAAGAATAAATTTTGAACAATTTTGGAAACCTGAAAATGTATGGAAATGTTAAGTTAAAAAAATGGAAAGTGAACATTTTTGGAAACTTGGAAATGGATGGAAATGATGTGGAAATGATTCAAAATAGGAAAGTGCACATTTCGAAAACATGGAAATGTAAGAAAATGTCAAGTTTCTGAGCCGAACGAAATTTTTGGAAACTTAGAAATGACTTAGAAATGTCGAGTTTTAAAGTTTAAAAGAGGAAATTAAGGCAAGGTGGCCTTAAAAGAAAAAGTTTGTGAAATTTGACACACAAGCAAGCTTGGAAAAGTGGCTGAAGATGCCACTTAGGGCCTCTGGAAATGGCGCCACATGCAAGGTGTTGGGCCTGAGTTCAAGTCACAAGGGAAGCAAATAAAAGAAGTTTTATTTTGCTTCCGAAACAGAGAGTTGGACGGCACCAAGGCATTTGGAAAAGAGTCCTATTCTCTTTAAATTTCGGCTAAGGGGTGGATAAATGGTGATTTATTTTGATTATTTTCAAAGAGATAATTAGAGGATTATTCTTATTAATTTTAAATAAAGAGATAAAGATAAGAGGAGTGATGGCCAAGTAAGGGATACTAGGCCTAGTAATTTCGGCATTTAGGGGAAAAGAGAGGCCATTCTACCTATTTTCTTTTCTTCCCAACTAAGTCTCTGCCGAAAATCCCCTAGCAAACTCTCTTCTTTCTCTTTATGTTTGCCAAGCCGAAATCCTCTTCTCCCTAAAATCCACCATTACCGATTCTCCCTAAGAGCAAATCCCTCTCTTTTCAATTCAGTTGAACCATAGCCATCTAGCTTCCAAGTATTCATAGCCGAATCCTTGAAGGGTTTCGAACAAAGGTGCAATCGTCTTCTTCAAATAAAGGTAAGATCAAAGTTTGATTTCTGTTCTTTCCTTTAAGGACTTGTCGAAATCTCAAAGGCTAATTCTAATTCTTATTGTATTCTTTGACCAAAATATTAAGGAGAGATTTTGGGATCTTTGCTAGTGTCGACTTTTAAGGGAGATAGTTCGAGATCTAGCCAACCAAGGTAAGTACATATTCGGCCAAGGGCTATGAAAAGGTGATTTAAATGTTAGAAGTGGATCTAACAGATATCCTATAGGTTACGACATCTCCAAACCAAGGGATACTTTCAAGATTTGGAAATCGCAAGGTAAGTGTCTAAATACAACCGGCTAAGGCCATGTTTGGTATTCTAGATCTATTTCTCATATGTTTTAAAAGCCGAAAACTAACTAGTTAGGAGTTTTGGTGGCTAACCGATTTCAAGAAGGAACTCAGCAAGTTTTCGGGATTTGATTTTTAATCCAATCGGCACAAGGTAAGTTTAAGTGTACTAATCCTACTAGGATTTGGATTTATGGCCGAATGGCTTTTTATTAAATTAGTAAGTGATTAATCAAATGTAGGGATTAAGGATCTAAGCGGTAGATCAAATTTCGGGATTTCAGTGAAGTGGTTAAGCAAATCAGGTGTGTACCCCACACTACTTCATAATAAGTTTTATGGCTATGTCTAATTAAATATGTGATAATAAGAATAAGAAAGTGGCTAAGGTACCATGTTATGGTACTAAGTACTCAGGTACATTTCCTACTTCTACAAAGAATATGAAAAAGGTCATTAGTAACATGAGAATATGATAAGAATGTGAACTCTGGCATATTTATGCATATCATCATTATATGGGGCCTATGGGTTTGTTTGAAAGGGGAAGTGAATGTGGTTACTTAAGACCACGAACACGGTGACCTAAGGCCGTGATATCCGAAAGTGGTGACCTAAGACCACGATGTCGAAAGTGGTGACCTAAGACCACGATGATAAAACCGAGCGTGGTGACCTAAGACCACGAATGCGGTGACCTAAGACCACAATTTGGAGTGTAGCGGAAGAAGGGTCGACTTAGTAGTCCCCACGGTGTGCATGGTTGGTACGGGGGTGTGTAGCGGATGGACAATTAGGTTTGGGTTTGGGAATGCATCATAATTTGTATGCTATGATATGAATGCGTAACATTTGTATGCCTGATTCTATTTTGATTTAGTGTTTGTGTACACATTGAGTCTGTTTGACTCACCCCGTTGGGGAATATTTTTCAGGTGATGATCAGTGATGGAATGGGGATGGCGAGAACTTGTGGTGGCCATGCTCAACATGAGGTTTTTATTTTATGAACTACTATTTCTATTTAAGTACTTGAATTACTTGGAAATTATTTGATGTAATAAGGCCATAAGGCCATAGTTGGATTGTTTTCAATTTATTTCTATTTATTATGATTATGAGTTTTACCTATTAAAGTTTAAGTAAAATTTTTAATATAAAGAATTGAATTCGTTTTCAACACAAGCCCAACCCAAAACAATTTTTTTCAAAATCGCACAAGTTTTCTCTAGCTAATGAAAGAATTTTGAAACCGGTGTACTTGAGGAACATACCAAATCTGGGCAAATCTCGTGGGCCGGGTTTGGGGTGTTTCATATATAGTGTTGAAGCGAGTGGGACCGGTAGCTTATCAGCTTGAGTTGGCAGCAGAATTGAGTCAGATTCATGACGTCTTTCATGTTTCAATGCTTAGGCGCTATCGATCAGATCCATCCCATGTGGTACCAGTTGAGGAGATAGAGGTGAGCCCTGATTTGTCTTTCGAGGAAGAACTGGTACAAATTTTGGATCGGGATGTCAAAGTTCTGCGTAGGAAGTCAGTACCCCTGGTGAAGGTATTATGGCGGAACCATGGCACGGAGGAGGCCACGTGGGAACCGGAGGATGTGATGAGACAGCAATACCCTCAACTCTTTTGATCGGGTAATTTCGAGGCCGAAATTATTTTTAAGGGGGTAGAACTGTAACATCCTCAAATAGGGGTTAGTGTATTTGAATTGCTTTGCATGAGTTTGGACTATTGTGTTATTAATTGAGGTGTTAGGGGCTAGTTATGAGCCAAAGGTAGGGCCGAAGTGTAGGAAAATGCTTGTTTTTAAGTTTTAGTAAGGGGAGCTGAGGGAGCTAGGAGCTAAGTGTAATTCGTGGAAAATTTAAGCACACGAATTGCCTTGGTAAAGTGGCAAGGAGGCGCCACTTGGGGCCTTGAGGGTGACGCCACATGCGAGGAAAGGAGAGCTCGGAGTTTGAGCAAACAGAAATCTCATTTTACGCTTAGCATTTTGACGCCAAGGGGAGGAGTTGTGCTCAGCACAAACTCTATCAGATAAGCTTGGAATAACTCAAACTAATTTTAATGGGTGGCAAGGAGAAAATTTAGGAGCTTGACTAATTCAAACTCATTTGAATTAGTGGCCAGGAGAAGCTTGGAGCGATTCTTTGAAATTTGAACTCTGTTTGAAGAGGAATGTCGGTTGGGAAAGTGAGTAGGGGTTGCGAAATTTCTTAGTGGTTAGGTGATCATTTTCGGCTAGCTTGGAGGGCCTCATTCTTTGTTTTGTGTCAAGCCAAAAAACCATTTTAGCCTTGTCGATTTCTCCCTAGTGCACCATATCAAAGTAAAAGCTGAAATCCCTTTTTGTTTTTAGCATCTGTCGAGATCTCTTGTATGCACCTAGCCGAATCCACACAAGAACCATTTGGAAACTCTCTTTTCCCCTTTGAAACCGAAACCTCACTTGACATCTTCTTCTCTTCTCTTTTTCGGCAATTAAGGTGCTTGGCGAACCTCTCTTTCTCCCATCTTTCTTTTCTTCTTTTCATAAATTGCTCAAAACCACATCTTCTTCTCTTCTTTCTTTTTGCAGAAACCCCTTAGTCCCTTTTTCTTTAAGCCTAAGCCGAATACCATTTATATCTCTTCCCTTTCTCTTCTTTTTGTTTTATCCGAATGTTATTTGATTTGCTATTCTATTAACCATACTCTATTGCCGAAATCTCCTTGTTTTCTTCTTGTCTATTTTGGCGAATATCACTCAACCTAGATCTCTTTTGGTTTTTCTCCAATCGGTTTTGGAAGGGGTAAGTGTTCATGGCGAATTTCTTTTGTTTCATTTCTCTCTCTCTCTGTCGACTCTCATGGAGAGCGAAGCCGAATTTCGGCATTTGATAACAAGATTACTAATCACCTTGGAAAAGCGATTTCTTTTAGGATCTCAGGGATTCAGGCGATGAGATCCGAGCCATCTATTCTCTGTCAATTGATTTCTTCAAGTGCGTGGTAAGGATCCATGACGATTAAATCATTCTTTAAGTTGTTTGTAAAGCCAAGAAGGCTATTGAGACTAAGTTTTGTTGTTGGCCGATTGTAGGGGAGGATCGGTCTCGCATATTTTGGTGTTGTGATTAGTATTCGAGAGAGCATTAAGGTAAGGTTTGGGGTTCCATGCGTTAACCCTTCGGGACTTATTGGTATGGCCGAATGGCCTTGTTAATGGTTGTGGTTTGGCCGAATGTAGGACACGGGATCTAGTGCAGTAGATCGGGTCTTTGGGATTCAGTGTTTGCGTTAGTAATAGGTGTGTAAACGCTTACACACTTTATTAGTTTAACGTTGCTTATTATGTTACTGTATAACCCCTGGTATTAGTGACTTTGCCTTGCGGCATAAGCTTGGATTCCGGGTAAGTCTCCTATTATGTGATTTACGATATATATATATCTATGTCATCATGTTCTGCTAAATGCTATGTAATTTATGTTTTGCATGACCATTCGATATTATGACACGTATGTGATAAACATGATGATGGGTTGATGAGAGGAGGGGGAATGACTTATTTGGACTGTCACCAGTGGTTTTGACCACAAGATGGGTTGGCCCCATCAGTTGATTTTTGACTACGATCACCAGTGGTTTTGACCACACTATTGATATGATTTGTGACTAAGTCCCAGTGGTTTTGACCACCAGTGGTTTTGACCACACGATTGATATTTGTGACTACGGTCACCAATGGTTTTGACCACACATGGATTATTATGACTCGTCCCAGTGGTTTGGTACCACAGTGTGTAACATCCTGGAAAGGGCCTATGCATTTTCGGTTTAATTTTACGAAGTAATATGTTTTATGTACTAAGAATAAATTTTGAACATTTTTGGAAACCTGAAAATGTATGGAAATGATTTGGAAATGATTCAAAATAGGAAAGTGCACATTTCTGGAAACTTGGAAATGTAAGAAAATGTCAAGTTCTGAGAGCGAACGAAAATTTTTGGAAACTTAGAAATGACCTAGAAATGACAAGTTTTAAGGTTTAAAAGGGGAAATTAAGGCAATGTGGCCTTAAAAGAAAAAGTTTGTGGAATTTGACACACAAACAGGCTTGGAAAAGTGGTCTAAAGATGCCACTTAGGGCCTATGGAAATGGCGCCATATGCAAGAGGAATGGGCTGAGTTCGAGTCACTTGGGAAGCAAATAAATGAGGTTTTATTTTTGCTTCCGTAAGACTGAGTGGGCGGCACATGCTTCTAGAAAGGAGGTGTTTTATTTTCATAAATATTCGATTAAAAAGGGTGATAAATAAAGGATTTTTAAATTGGATTATTATGAAGAGATAAATGTTGGATTTAAACTCTTTTATTTATGATAATTAAAGGATAAAGTTATCAGATAGAGGAGTGGTGGCCAAGTAAGGGACTCCTTAGATGATAATTTCGGCTATAAAAGGAAGGAAGGAGGGCTACTCATCAATTTGTGCTTCCTCCTTTCTCTGTCGAATTCTTAGTGCTCTCTTCTCTTCTCTTCTTTCTTTTCTTTTGTCAAGTCGAGATTAAGTAATTGTTGGAACCTAGCCGAATATTTTCCTCTCCATTAGAAGCCATAGCCGAATCCTCCATCTTTATTCTTCCTTCTCTTTTCTTTCCAATCCATCAAAAGCCGAATCTTTGAGGGGCTTCAAGCATAGGTGCTGTCGATTTCTTCAAGAAAGGGATTCTTTCGGGATTTTTTCCATAGTCGACTATAAAGGAAAAGATCTTCGGGATTTGACCATCAAGGTAAGTCATATCTGACATTCGGCCAAGGGCCATTGATTGTGATTAAAGGTTAGAAGTTGATCTAACATGTGGTTTTAGGGATTTCGACAGAAGCTATAACCAGTGGATAATTTCGGGATTTAAGATCCTTAAGGTAAGTGACTATGAATATTCGGCCAAGGCCTATTTTAGTAGTTAGATCTATTTTTATGTGTTTTAAGCGAAAACTAACCGATTCAAGGGATCTAGTGATTAGCCGATTTCAAAGGGAAGAATACAAGTTTAAGTGATTTGATTAATTATCAAATCGAGCAAGGTAAGAAAGTGGATACGATAATCCTTGGGATTTGATTAAATTAGCCGAATAGGCTTTTTCCTAAAATACTAAATGTGGCCAAATGTAGGGATTTAGGATCTAAAGCGATGGATCGGTTTTTCGAGATTTAAGTGAACCCGCTAAGTGTATCGGTGTGTACCCCACACTAATTCTTAATATGTTTTATGGTGTGTTTAATTAAAATATGTGATATTAAGAATATGAAAGTGGCTAAGGTACCATGTTATGGTACTAAATACTCGAGTCGTTTCCTACTTCTACTAGGAATATGAAAAATGTTATTTGTAACATGAGAATATGATAAGAATGTGAACTCTGGCATATTATGCATATTATTATATGGGGCATATGGTTTTGTTTTGAAAGGGGAAGTGAATGTGGTGACCTAAGACCATGAACACGGTGATCTAAGACCGTGATATCTGAAAAGTGGTGACCTAAGACCATAGTAATCTAAAAGTGGTGACCTAAGACCACAGTATGCGGTGACCTAAGACCGCAGATTTGGAGTGTAGCGGAAGGAGGGTCGACTTAGTAGTCCCCACGGTGTGACTGGCATGTACGGGGGTGTGTAGCGGATGGACAACTAGGTTTGGGTTTGGGAATGCATCATAACCTGTATTCTATGTTTTGAATGTGTAATATGTGATATGCCTGATTCTATTATGATTTAGTGTCATGTACACATTGAGTCTGTTTGACTCACCCCGTTGGGGAGCATTTTTCAGGTGATTAACAGTGATGGACCGGGACGGCAGAACTTGTGGTGGCCATGCTCAAGATGAAGTTTATATTTTTGAGGACTCTTGCATTTATTTTAGTACTTTGAATTATTTTGGGAATTATTTGATGTAATAAGGCCATAAGGCCATAGTTGAATTACTTTACACTTATTTTTATTTATTATGATTATGAATTTTATCTATTAAAATTCAATTAAAATTTCTTTTAAACTAAACCCTAAATATTTTGTCACTTAAGATAAAAGGGATTTCAATGTAAAAGCAGAACTCATTTTCAACACAAGCCCAACCCAAAACAATATTTTTCTTAAAATCACACAAGTTTTCCTAAGAACAAAAGAATTTTGAACTGGTTTACTTGAGGAACATACCAAATCTGGTCAAAGCTCGTGGGCCGAGTTTGGGGTGTTTCACTGATGGGTTGGCCCACATGATATTACGGGATTGTCATCAGTGGTTTTGACCACACGATGGGTTGGCCCCATCATTGATATATATGTATTTGTGACTTGGTCACGATGGTTTTGACCACGGTGGTTTTGACCACACGGGGTAGTTAAAGGAGATTGGATGGTTAGGTTATGGGTTGCATGATTTGCATGTTTAGCTAATGATCGTGTAAGTGGTTGAATTATCGGGTTGGGGATTTATACATCGAGTCTTGGTGACTCACCCCTTCCCTTACATTTTGCGAGATGAGGCATAGATCGCGGATATGAAGCCAGGGGAGGACTCGGGGTGGCCATGCGATTTGTTTTGGGTTTTCGACTTTAACTTATTATTTCGGTTTATTTGATTTTTCCCTAAATTTGGTTTTGGTTTTGTAATAAAGCCGCTAAGTTTATTTTGGTTTTATTTTCACTTGATTTTATTCTGCTTATAAATTACATGTTGGATTTATGGATATGATAAAATTAACCGGTAAAAAGCAAGGTTTTCTAAACTATATCTCTTCGGGTTTTCAAACGTTACCATCGGGTAACAACGATCATAACATAATCAGAGGTAACCTGGATGATTTTACAAACTCTAAATCTTTCTCTCAACTTCAAAGGCATATGGATAAACTCTCCACACAACCGTTTTTAGTCAAAATTAAACGTTTTTCTAACTTTGGTATTAACAAATGGGTTTCCAAACAAGAGTTTTCCAAAATTTCTTAACACCTATAAGACAATCTTAACATCACCTACTACTAAGTTTTTACCTGTATACGATAAAAGGGTTTTATAAAATCTAACCGGTAACTTGTGTTTCCAAAAATGTTTTCACTCCATAGCACGCTAGGTTCGGTCGTGGTGTGTTGACCGGGTTTGGGGTGTTACAGCGAGCCCTAAATTACCAAGGAGAGCAGGAAGACAGATCCAATCCTACTAAAGGGATGGACGAAAATAATCCACCACCACAAAATGATGTGGCGGATCAGAATGCCCCTCGTACTATGTATGATTATGCTAAACCTCATTTAACAGGGGCAGAATCGAGTATTGTTAGGCCTGCTATAGCTGCTAATAATTTTGAATTAAAGCCTAACACTATTCAAATGATTGAACAATTTGTTCAATTTGATGGTTTGCAGGACGAAGATCCAAACACTCATATAGCTAACTTTTTAGAGTTCTGTGATACCTTCAAAATAAATGGTGTTTCTGATGATGCCATACGTCTTCGGCTATTTCCCTTTTCATTAAGGAATAAAGCTAAACAGTGGTTAAACTCGTTACCACAAGGGTCAATCACTACAAGGGAACAAATGACCGAAAAATTTTGACTAAAATATTTTCCACCGACCAAAACGGCTAAGTTATGTAATGATATATCTTCTTTTGTGCAGATGGATTTAGAAACATTATACGACGCATGGGAGAGATACAAAGATCTCTTGAGGAGATGCCCACACCACGGATTACCATTGTGGCCCCAAGTCCAAACTTTTTACAATGGTGTGAATCCTTCAACGCGGCAATTAATTGATTCAGCCGCCGGTGGAACCCTGAATAATAAAACTCTTGAGGCAGCCTACGAGTTTATTGAAGAGATGTCGCTGAACAACTATCAGTGGCAAGTTACAAGAACAAGGCCAACAAAAATTGCCGGAGTTTACAACTTTGACGCAGTAACCATGCTATCAAATCAGGTAGAGTTGATGAATAAAAAGATTGATAGTTTGTGTTCTTCGCAGTAAATCCGGTGATGCGGTGCGGCGGTGGGCAAGTGGCAAATCCACGAGTACCCATCCTACCAACCTAGACACAGAGAGCGAGCAGATAAACTATATAGGTAACAATTTTGAGATCTAATAATAACCCATATAGTAATAATTATAATCCGAGTTGGAGGAACCACCCAAAATATTTCGTGGGGAGGATAAGGAAATCAAGGAAATCAAAGACAACAACCTCCTCAAATTTTCCAAAATCAGCCCTATCCACAGGAAAAGAAGTCGAGTCTTGAAGAGACGTTGAAAAAATTCATAGCATAGGCAGAGGCCTGCTTCCAAAAGACTGAGACAACAGTAGATAATCAGCAAATAGCGATCAAAATGATCGAGAGTCAAGTTGGGGAATTTATTAAGTCAATCAAACAACTTACTGAGATGGTTTTCGAAATTCGATCAGCGGTTCTCTCTAAAGAAACAGAACAAGTAAAGGCAGTTACACTAAGAAGCGGAAAGGAGCTAGTCGAACCAGAGAAAAGAATGCCACCCGTAGATGACAGAACAAAGGATATGGAAATTGAGGATGTAATTCCAGTCCATAAAGAAAGTAAACCACCGATCCCATATCCATCAAGGTTGAAGAAAGAACGACTAGACTCCCAATATGGTAAGTTTCTCGAGATTTTCGAACAAATACATATTAAACTACCTTTTGTTGAAGCCATTTCACAGATGCCGACGTACGCAAAATTCTTGAAAGAACTCTTGACGAATAGAAGGAAGCTTGAAGAAATATCAATGGTGGAGCTTAATGAAGAATGTTCGGCCATCCTCCAAAACAAGCTACCAACCAAATTAAAAGACCCAGGAAGTTTTACTATTCCTTGTTTAATTGGCAGTTTGAATATTAAGAAAGCATTAGCTGATTTAGGTGCCAGTATTAATTTAATGCCTTATAAGATGTTTAAACGACTAGATCTCGGGGAACCAAAACCCACTAGGATGAGTACTCAGCTAGCTGATAGATCTATTAAATATCCTAGGGGAGTTGTCGAAGACATCCTGGTAAAAATTGATAAATTTATTTTTCCCGTTGATTTTGTTGTGCTTGACATGGATGGAGACATTGAGGTCCCCTTAATACTAGGGCGCCCCTTTTTAGCTCTTTGTTAGTCACATTATTGATGTAGGTGATGGTAAACTTGCATTAAGGATAGGTGATGAGGAAATTAGTTTTCAAATTTATGATGCCATGAAATATTCAGAGAACAAGATGATTCATGTTATTTTGTTAATACCAATGACCATCTTGTTCAAAACTCTTTCTGAAATCTCGCATGATGACACGATGGAACTGTGTCTCACTCAAGAAAGAGGGGAAGAAGATGAAGCTTACGAGCTAAAATTATCATCAAAACAAGCGGAGAAAGAAAGCATTGAATTTGATGACAATTTCAAACAAAAACCCTTTGTTGATGAACCGCCCAATTTAGAATTAAAGCAAGCGCCAAAGCACCTAGAGTACGCATTCCTTGGGGAAAATTCTACATTACAGTAATTATCTCTCTTAATTAGAACCCAAAGAAAAGAGGAGTTGATACACAGTGAGAGAGCATAAAAAGCCATAGCTTGGAAAATCTCGACATTAAGGGAATAAGCCCAACATTTTGTACCCACAAAATTTTAATGGAAGATGAGTACAAGCCATGTGTGCAACCACAAAGACGTCTAAATCCCAACGTAAAAGAAGTCGTGAAAGCCGAGGTAATTAAACTTCTAGATGCTAGAATAATTTATCCTATTTACATTTTGCAAGTGGGTGAGTCTGTGCGGAGTTGTCCCAAAGAAAGGAGGCATGACCTTGGTAGCTAACTAAAAGAATGAACTAATTCCTACCAGATGATCCACGGAGTTGGAGAGTTTGCATAGATTACAGGAAACCGAATGACGCCACTAGAAAAGATCACTTTCCCTACCCTTTATTGATCAAATGCTAGAAAGGTTATCAGGACACATGTACTATTGCTTCCTAGATGGACTCTCCGGCTATTTCCAAATCCCAATAGCACCTGAAGATCAAGATAAGACAACGTTCACATGCCTATACGGTACGTTTGCTTATCGTAGAATGCCTTTTGGATTATGTAATGCTCCTGATACTTTCCAGCGTTGCATGCTAGCAATTTTTGATGAACTCGTGGAAGATATCAAGGAGGTATTTATGGATGATTTCTTAGTTTACGGTAATTCTTTCCATCTTTGCCTTAAAAATTTAGAACGAGTCCTAATGAGATGCGAGGAAACAAACCTTATTTTAAATTGGGAAAAATGTCACTTCATGGTACAAGAGGGAATAGTATTAGGACATAAAATTTCTAGTAAAGGGATCGAGGTAGATAAAGAAAAGATTGAAACCATAGAAAAATTACCTCCTCCCAATTCAGTTAAGGCCATTAGAAGCTTTTTAGGACATGCAGGATTTTATAAAAGATTCATTAAGGATTTTTCTAAAATAGCTAAGCCTTTAACAAATTTACTAGAAAAAGATGTTCCTTTCGATTTTGATCAGGAATGTTTAGATGCATTCAATATCCTTAAGGATAAACTAATAAATGCTCCAATTATAATTGCACTGATTGGAATCTACCCTTTGAACTAATGTGTGATGCAAGTGATTTATGATGGAGTGCAGCTGGGACAACGAAGAGGCAAGCATTTTCAGCCAATTTACTACGCTAGCGAACACTAACAACAAGCACAAGGAAATTATACCACCACAGAGAAAGAATTGCTAGCCGTAGTTTTTGCTTTTGATAAATTTAGACAGTATCTAATATTGTCTAAAGTAGTCCTTTTCACTGACCATTTAGCTCTTCGTTATATTTTAAACAAACCTGATGCAAAACCCAGACTCATACGATGGATTACTCTTACAGGAATTCGACTTAGAAATACAAGATAAGAAGGAGGCGAGAATCTTGCAGTGAGATCACCTTTCTAGACTTGAAAATCCACACACCAAAGAAATTGATGAAGGTGAAATAAATGATTCGTTTCAGAAGAACAACTCTTTTCTATAACACATTACGAGGTACCTTGGTTTGCTAATATTGTGAATTATTTAGCAGACTAACGTCTTTAAGAAAATTAACACATCACCAAAAGAAGCGATTCTTTCTTGATGTGAAAAATTATTTTGAGAAGATCCTTTCTTTTTTTCGCATATGTGCAGATCGGATAATTCGAAGATGTGTTACAAAGGCGAGCGAGCAAAATCTTGGAGCATTGCCATTCGGGACCATCGGAGGACACTACGGTGGTATTAAGACAGCACACAAAATACTCGAATCGGGGTTTTATTGGCCCACTCTATTTAAAGATGCCAATAGGTATGTTACCTCGTGTGATAGATGCCAAAGAATAGGTAATATTTCTAAACGTGATGAAATGCATCAAACATATATGTTATCATGTGAAATATTTGATGTGTGGGGTATCGATTTCATGGGAGCATTCCCTAGTTCGTTTGGAAACAAGTACATCCTAGTGGCAGTTGATTACATGTCAAAATGGGTAGAAGCGGAAGCTTTACCTACCAATGATGCTAGGTTAGTAGTCAAGTTTCTCAAGAAACTGTTTTCCCGATTTGGCACACCGAGAGCCATCATTAGTGATAGGGGTACTCATTTCTGTAATACTCAATTTGCAAAAGTCCTAAAAAAAATATGGAGTATACCACAGGACAGCCACCCCATATCATCCTCAAACCAGCGGGCAAGTTGAGGTAGCGAACTGAGAACTTAAGTGCATTCTAGAAAAAACGGTTGAATCAAATAGAAAAGATTGGGCACTTAAAGTAGATGATGCTTTATGGGCCTATAGAAAAGCATTTAAAACACCCCTAGGGACATCCCCATACAAACTTGTATACGGGAAAAGTTGTCATCTACCATTCGAATTAGAACACAAAGCTTTTTGGGCAATAAAATTTTTGAATTCTGACCTCAAAATTGTAGGAAAAAGAAGAATGATGCAGATGAACGAGCTGGGCGAGTGGAGAACGGAAGCTTACGAGAACTCAAAACTATACAAGGAAGCAACAAAGCGACGCCACGATGCTCGTCTTAATAGATCAAAGCAATTCGAAGTAGGAGACCTGGTCCTACTATACAACTCAAGGCTTAAACTATTTCCGGGAAAGTTAAAATCAAGATGGCCAGGCCCATTTATGATCAAAACAAATTTTCCATATGGCACCATCGAGGTAACTCATCCCACTAAAGGCACATTCAAGGTAAATGGCCACCGACTTAAAATTTATAATGGGGCAGATTTTGGAGATATGAGAGAGGAGCTTATGCTCCATGAGCCTCCTTTCAGAACCGAAAATAGGGAAAGTCTAGCTTAAGACTATAAACGAGCGTTTCTCGGGAGGCAACCCGAGCACTAATTCACTAACATTTTATTCTAAAATTTCATTTTTATTTTCTCTTTTACTCATCATCTAACTCCATACTAACTTAGACTAATAAAAGAGCAGGTTTCAAACCCCATGGCTTTTGACACGGGCGTGCCTATGGCCGTGTGGAAGATAGGGGATACAACACGGGCGTGCCAATAGCCGTGCACAAACAGGGACAAAACGATTTGCCCCACACGGGCTACGACATCAGACCACGCCCGTGCCACCTTCCGTGCGAGGTTACTGACTAATCGAGCATGGGATACACACGCCCGTGGCTTACAACCGTGCGAGGCTACTGACTTATCGAACACGGGTAACACACGCCCGTGCGACCTCACCGTGCCAACATACTGACAATTAAAACATGGGCGTGCTACTCTACCCACGGTCGTGCCAAGAACCCTGAAACGCGCCCAAATGTTGGATATCGCGAAAAGCACGGGCATTTTCAAAAGAATACGGACGTGGCGATGGACCGTGCCACCTCCCCTATATAAAATAAACCCTTCTTCCCCCCCAAAACCTAACCCTAGAATCAGTTTTAAACACCCTTTTCTCCCAAATATGGCCGCACATACACCCTCCCCCATCCAAAGCATCCTCCCCTTGTCTTTTCTATCCAAAAACCACCCAAAAACCACTCGCACGCCTGCACCACAGCCGTGCCACCGAACGCCACGCCCTTGCCACCTCCGTGTTAGTCTTGAAAAAAAACTCGCACCACCGCTGTGCTCCGCCCGTGCTTGATCGTCCTCCACCATCACAATCCCTGGTTCCCTTTTCTTGACTTAGTCTTTTAGCATTCTTGCTTATTTCCAGATTTTGTTTAGATTAAATCTTAAAAAGCATGATTTTTTGTTATTTAGGAGATTTGTTGGTTGTTAGATTTTATACTCATTCTTGAATTATGAATTCATGAAATTGATACATTGCTTTGCCCACTATTGTCCGAGAAAATTTTTCCCCTGCTAATTAACATGCTCACAAGTAGAAACTCCTAAAATTTTTTGACTTAGTGGGCATATGATGGTTGTGCTATTGATGAAGCTTGAAATTTCTTGATTACAAATTTCAGGTACCGTGTCAACACCACGTTACAAATGATTAGCTCCAAGCAAGAAAAGAAAGGAGCCCGGATCATCTTCCACGAGTGCTGATTCCGAGGTTAGGCATCCATTCCTCTGATTTTCTCAGAACACTCAGGAAGAACGTTACAAAGCACTCCAGGATAGACCCCTCGGCATCGGTAGGCGTATCGATTGGGCCGCAGTGGAACACGTCGGGCTCGCAATCGATATTCGAGCCTTTATTTCAACCGATCCGTGGGAGCAGTTCTTTTCCATCATCGAGCCCACATACATGGAGCTTACCCTCGAGTTTTGCACCACCTTCACTTTACAAATGGTGATGGCACATTTCGATGATCGAACGCGATGCGATTACGTCAGAAGTGCGATGCGTCGATTGAGCATACCACAATTCAAAGACGACTCTAAGATTTTACACACCGTAATTCATAGAAGAAAACCCACTCGACGATTTAAACCGTGAGCTCCACTGCACTCCAATCAAATGCTGGCGAAACCTACACCCCACTACAAGCATCTATGATCCCAGTCACTCTAAGGCGACGGTACTTTCCCCAGCTCTAAGATATATTCACGCCATTCGCGCACACCATCACGGTTTTGCGAGAGAAAGCACCGCATCGTCGTAAACAAGCGGGGCGTTTACTTCCTATCATGCATGTCACGAAGGACATGTTTTCGACTTAGCATATTTTATCGCATGCGCGATTCAACATCGCACGAGCAACATAGGAAGGGATTTTGTCAATGGGGCCATACACTACGAGGTTGGCTCGGCACTTCAACCTCCTCGACAACTGAAGCTCGAGATCACCTCCCTCACGCGCGATCGGCAACATGGTACCTCAAGGCATCCGGACAATGCTACACATGAGGATGATTAAACGAAGCGAGGGAACTGAACCCCCTCAATACCGATTAGTGACCGCCACGCACGAGCGGGAGCCCGAGGACGTGCGATGATGTCCCACCACCATCACGGGAGGTACCGGTTACGAGTCGACCGTCCGTCTGAGAACCATCATTAGCGGACATCTCTGCACGGCTTGACCAGTTTGAGCTGTATTTTGCTGAAAACACTCGGTGCTTTGACGGGTTAGAGGCCACCCTTCAACAAATATGCCAGCACCTTCATATCTCACCACCAGGACCACCACAGGACCCGGCCAAGGATGAGGACTTTTGAGTCCTTTTATCTAGTTTTCTTTTACTTTCAAGTTTTTTTATTTTTATTTTTAATTTAATTTTATTTTATTGTCTAGTTATTTTCATTTAATTTCGATTCATCTTAAGTTTGAACATTTTAATCATACATTTGATAACTTTTATCATGATTATCATTAACTCCTAACCTTCGAGTATTCCTAACATTTATTTAATTACACCCCAAAAGAATTCTAACTGATGACTTAGCAGTTTCAAAGAGCAATAAACCACTACTCATGTCATCAGCCAACACTAACACCATCCCGACGCCTCGCCATGTTTTCCACATAAGAGATCATCCATTCATTCAGGGAGTGTCACTCTCTCCCCTCTCCTTTGATTTTACATATTAATTGTCATTATATATCTTTGTACATTGAGGGCAATGTACATCTTAAGTGTGGGGGGTGAATAACCTAAAAAGATACCTAACAAAAACCCTGAATTTAGTCTTGTTCTTAAGTAATTTACTCATATTGCTAATAAGGATGAAATTTCTGATGATTTATGATTTTTATTGATATGTTTTAGAAAAATTGTGCATTGATAATTAAATTTGAAGAATACTAGAGAATCAAGCATGATAAGTCTATTTTTCAGAAATTAAAAATTTTCTAGGTTGTCGAACTGAGTTTAAAAATTACTTTCAAGTTTGAAATTTACGAGGTTGACATCAAAATACCCATAATTTTTGTGAGTTTTTGAGCCTTATAGAGCATAAATTCTTTTTCTTGCTCACTTTATTAATTATGAGTATGTCAACACTGATTTGTTATTCTAGAACTTGCATCGATTATACATGTCGAGACCACATTTTTTTTTAAACACAGAGATGATAAAGGCACCTAGGATCTAACCCACTTACTCCATAAAAAGCCTACCTTCACAAATTAACCCCTAGTGAACCCCTTTTAATCCTAACAACCCTATTTTGACTCACCCACTGATATTAACCCAGAACCCCTTTGTTTTTGTTATCACCACTCCTTTTGACTACCCTTATATCGAGATTTGATTTGATTAATAGCCTAACTATGTTTTCTATTTCAATTATGTATTTTTAGTTTGTTCCTAAAAAAAAATCATAAGTATATTCATTATTCATTATTAGTTGTGATTAAATGAGCTTATATGCTTGAACCCCAGATATCAAAGAAGAAGCTCATAGTGTTAGCATTATTAGTTTTCAATTGATGTAATTATTATTAGTCATTAGCTCCTAGTTAGGAAATTTGTCATGTAACACCCCAAACCCGGTCTAACCACTACAACCGAGTCTGGCGTGCTACGGGAAAGAAAATGTTTGAAAATTGACTTGTCAATTTTGTTTAAGGAGAAAACTGTTGAATAATTTTAGAGAAAACAAATTTGAATCTTGTGGTGTTCAAAACGTGTTAAATCTTGCTTTAGAAAAACTTAGTTGCTCAATTGTTACTCCATACTTATTACTTAATCAGTGAACATTTCAGAAAAGACATTCTTATCGAGGTTTTAAAAATAACCAATTCACATTTACCAAGTATGCTTATCGAAAGTAATATAAAAAAACAACCAAATAAAATATCACAGAAATAAAAGTTAGGCGGCCTTATTACAACGAGGAAAACCCAAAATTTAAATAAAATAGCTAAGTCCAAACAGAAAACTTTGATATAAAACAAATGCCGAGTATGGCCACCTCGAGTCCACTCGGCTCCATATCCACGATCTAAGTCGATCCGCAAAATGTAGAGGAAGGGGTGAGTCACCTAGACTCAGTGTGTAAGTCCCCATCCCAAGAGAAATTATGCTCTTACACAAATTCATACATTAATATGCAAGTCATGCAACCCATCCAACCTAAGTATCCATCCGGGTCTCCCAAATCTACCCCTTGTGGTACCAAACCCTTTGGTGGTGCCAAACCACTGTAGCGAAGTTACAAAAATAACATATGTGGTACCAAACCACTGGTGGTGCCAAACCACTGAGACTTAGTCACAATTTTTATAATATGTGGGGCCAACCCACTATTGTGATGCCAAATCACTGGTGACAGTGTGATAGATCATATTTCCCCCTCCTCTCATCACCCATAACACAGAGTTATGCTAACAATATCATTATGATCATGCTTAACATACATAATTATGTATACAGAATATAATTGTAACACCCCAAACCCGGTCAATACGCCATGACCGAATCTGGCATGCCACGAAGGAAAACGTTTTGAAGAAAAACAAGTTAACGATAAAATTTTAGTGAAAAACTTTTTATTATTCTAAATTCATAAAAAAAAATTAAACTGATATTTTACTTTGCAATTCCGTAAATAGATTTTTAAAACTTAGTCGCAGCTTATGAAACACCCCAAACCCGGCCCACGAGCTTTGACCAGATTTGGTATGTTCCTCAAGTAAGCTGGTTCAAAATTCTTTTGTTCTTAGGAAAACTTGTGTGATTTTAAGAAAAATATTGTTTTGGGTTGGGCTTGTGTTAAAAACCCATTTATCTTATTTTAAAGTCCAATTAATTAAGATGAAAAAAACAATTAGGGTTTATTTTTAAAGAAATAAATTTTACTTAACTTTAATTGAAAATAATTCGTAACATAGTAATTAAAAATAAAAGTTAAGTAATTCAACTATGGCCTTATGGCCTTATTACATCAAATAATTCCCAAAATAATTCAAAGTACTAAAATAAATTCAAGAGTCCACAAAAATATAAACTTCATGTGAGCATGGCCACCACAAGTTCTACCGTCCCGGTCCATCACTGTTCATCACCTAAAAAATGTTCCCCAACGGGGTGAGTCAAACAGACTCAATGTGTACACGACACTAAATCATAATAGAATCAGGCATATCAGATATTACACATTCAAAACATAGAATACAGGTTATGATGCATTCCCAAACCCAAACCTAGTTGTCCATCCGCTACACACCCCGTGCACTGCCGGTCACACCGTGGGACTACTAAGTCGACCCTCCATCCGCTACACACCATCGAAGCGATCAGCTGCGATCGGCGTGCTCATCGCCCATATAAAATTTGTGGCATAGCCACCAGATAATTGTGTCATGAGACACCACATTCAGATAATGTAACCGAAATTACCACATTCAGATAATGTGACCAAAGTCACCACATTCAGATAGTGAGACCGTAGTCATCACCTTCACTTCCCCTTTTTCATATATCCCGAATGACCCATATTATTCATATCATGCATATCATACTTAAATTCTCATTCTTATAAATTTTCACATGTTATAAATAACATATTTCATAATCCTAGTGGAAGTAGGAAACGTACCTGAGTACTTTGTACCATATTATGGTACCTTAGCCACATTCTTATAAACATGCATATTTTACATATTACCATCAATCTTATTAAAAGTTAGTGTGGGGTACACACCTGATTCGCTTAAAATTTCCTTGAGATCCCGTAAAGCTTGATCTAATGCTTAGATCCTTAATCCCTACATTGATTTATCACTTATTACCTTAATAAAAAGCCATTCGGCCAAAACTCCAAATCCTAGTAGGATTAGTATTCTTACCTTGTTGCCGATTGGAACACCAACAAATCCAGAAAGCTGTTCCTTGTTTCACTAGGAATGTCAAAATCCCTAAAACCTTACGTTAGACTTAATCTTAATCATCAAACATAAATCAAGGCCTTTGGTAGAATATTCACATGTCTTACCTTAATCTTAGAAATCCCAAATACTCCTCCTTTTAGTCGACTACTCTGATAATCCCGAAAGGTCCTTCCATATTCGGAAACCATAATATGTATGGGGTTAGATTATCTCTCGGCTAATCTAAAAGAAAAGAATGGGAATCAAACTTGTTCTTACCTTTGAAGAAATCGTGACACCTATGCTTGAAGCCCTTCCAAGATTCGGCTTTTGATGGATTGGAAAGAAAAGAAAAGGAAGAATAAAGATGGAGGATTCGGCTAGAACACAAGGTATTTCGGCTTGGCAAAAATAAAAGAAACAAAAGAAGAGAAGAGAGCACTAAGAATTCGACAGAGAAAGGAGGAAGCACAAATTGATGAGTAGCCCTCCTTCCTTCCTTTTACAAAATGAAATTATCATCTAAGGAGTCCCTTACTTGGCCACCACTCCTCTATCGATAACTTTATCCTTTAATTATCACTTAAAATAAAAGATAATTCAGCAACTATCCTTACTTAGCGAAATTATTAAACTCAAAGTCCCTTACTTGGCCATCACTTCTCCCTTATTTTCCTCTTTATCTCTTTATTCAAATTAAAAGAATTTAATCCAACAATTATCTCTTGAAAATAATGATAAATAAATCCCTTATTTATCCACTATTTATAAAATAATAAAAGCTCTAATTTATAGCCATGTGTCGTCCCACCTCAGTCTTCTTGTAGCAAAATAAAATTTCTTTTATTTGCTCCCCCATGTGACTCGAACTTAGGCCCATTCCTCTTGCATATGGCGCCATTTCCATAGGCCCTAAGTGGCATCTTGGACCACTTTTCCAAGCCTGTTTGTGTGTCAAATTTCACAAACTTTTTCTTTTAAGGCCACCTTGCCTTAATTTCCCCTTTTAAACCTTAAAACTCGTCATTTCTAGGTCATTTCTAAGTTTCCAAAAATTTTCGTTCGGCTCTGTAAACTTGACATTTCCTTACATTTCCAAGTTTCTAGAAATGTTCACTTTCCATTTTTGAATCATTACCAAATCATTTCCTTACATTTCCAGGTTTCCAAAAATGTTCATTTCTAACTCATTTTCATTCATTTCCGGGTTTCCAAAAATATTCAAAATTTATTCTTAGTACCTAAAACATGTCACTTCGTAGAACTAAACCGAAAATGCATAGGCCCTTTCCAGGATGTTACAGCTTAGATTCGTAAACCATTTATAAATTAAAGAGAAACTAAAGCAATTAGGTTGAAAATCGTATCTAATAGAAATTTGGAAACTTAAGTTTTGTAAAATAGTTTGAGTTATCGAAAATACTTAAATTGTTAAAAATTATCAATTTATTTAGGTTACCCGATGGTAACGTTTTAAAAACCATCGCGCTTTGTATTTTAGAAAACTTTGTTCACATATCATTAAATCAATCCTATAATTTGCAAGTTATTCCTAAAACAAATCCAAAGTATATAAATCATCCAAAAACATAATTAAAGAGGCCTTATTACAAACCCATAAAAATGAAAACCAAATTAAAATCAAGTACCCAAATGGAAGTTCATGTAAAACCAAATTTCATTGCATGGCCTCCTCGAGTTCATCAGGCTCTCATCATCCATGAATTTATGAATTACAGAAAAAGTAAGGAGAAGGTGAGTCACCAAGACTCGATGCATATTCCCCCTCCGGGTAAATACCACATACTTACACAAATTATAACCAAGCAATATATATATTATGCACCCAACCTAGCCATCAGTAACTCCTTTTTCTACCCGTGTGGTACCAAACCTTTGGTGGTGCCAAACCACGGTGACCAAAGTCACAAATAATCAAGTTGTGGGGCCAACCCACTTGTGATACCAAATCACTGGCGACAATCCAATATCTCAAAAGTGGGGCCAACCCACGGTGGTGTTAATCCACGAGGGACGAGTCGCTATGAGGTGCCAAACCTCGGTGTCCCAAAGACACAAATGTGATACCAAATCACTTTGGTGACCAAAGTCACGAATAATCAAGTTGTGGGGCCAACCCCACGTGTGATACCAAATCACTTGGCGACAATCCCATATCTCAAAAGTGGGGCCAACCCATGGTGGTGTTAATCCACAGGACGAGTTGCTATGAGGTGCCAAACCTCGGTGTCCCAAAGACACAAATGTGATACCAAATCTTTGGAGGTGCCAAACCTCACGGTGCAGAAAAGACACGAATATCAATCTTCCCCCTCCTCTCATATTGCCCATACCAATGCAATAGATAAACAAATCATGTCAATATACTTTGACATGAACATATAACCAATACATATCGTAGATCGTGATATTAAACAACATATAGCAACATCATATCGAAAGGGACTTACCCGTATCCTTGCTCATACCCATCAAGGTATCATATCAATATCTCATAGTTTCAGCTTTAACAACTTGAATAGTTATTTAACACACACATATATATATAAACCAAGTTATAAAGTGTGTAAGATACACACCATTCACTAATGCAAATACTAACTTCCGTAGACCCAATCTACCTCATTAGATCACCTTGTCCTACATTCGGCCAAACCATAAGATTATAAGCAAAACCATTCGGCCAACATCACATCTTAATCCCAAAAGCCTTTGGCTTTTCAACCATTAAAAGAATGATGAATCGACAAGAATCCTTACCACTTGACTTACCAACTTTGATTGCTAGAGAAGTAAGGCTTAGATCAAATGCTTCCAAAGTCCCAAAGAGCCTATAAGAATAATCGGTTCCTAATAATAGTTAGAACCTTGCAACAAATGTCCATAGGTTCGACCTTTGACCACAAGAAAGCGACATAGAAAAGAGAAAGAAATGAAGGAAAAGCGGTCATGAACACTTACCCTTTTCCAAAACCGATTGAAGAAAACCAAATGAAGACCTACCCTTATTGATATTCGGCAAAAACAATACAAAAAAGGGAGTGGGAAGTTTCGGCAATATGGTTATGAAAGAAGAAAGATATGTGTATAAAAAGTAAGGAAGTATGTGAGTAGAAAAGAGAATAATAAAAAAAATGAGAGAGAGGATTTGGTTTTAGCAACAATGGAAGAAAAGAAAAGTGAGTTTGGGGAAGAAAGAGGTTCGGCCAAATGAAAGAAAAAGGAAATGTGGTTGAGCAAATATCAAAGAAGAAAAGAGAGAGATGGGAGAAAAAAAAAGGTTCGGCCAAGCACCTAGTTTAGAAAAGAAAAATTCACAAAATGTAAAAATGAGTTTTCGGTTTCAAAAGGAAAAATGAGAGAAAGAAAATAGTATTTGGTTCAAACAAAATGAGAGCTAAAACCAAAAGTAAAATTGCACAGAATGCTTATGGTGCATTCGGCCAAAGAGGGATTTGTTTGGAGAGGAAGAGAAAAATATGCCAAAAGGTGCACAATTGCTAAAGTTGGCCAAATATCCCCCCCCAAACCTCCTATCAACATTCGGCCACCCCTCTAGCCACACATGCCGTCCACATACATGCACTAAAGGCCTTGGAATAGTTTTCAAAACATATTCCTTAAGCCAAGCCTTGAGATCCTCTACATTCCCAAAGTTGAAGGAATTTTATCCCCAAAATCGAGCAATTCTATCCCTTATTTCATGCTTACAATAACCTTA